>JAFEMH010003816.1:0-12500 GCA_022495995.1 Adenophora triphylla var. japonica
CCAACAAACGGCGAGATTTTATGACGCACTTGACTCTTCCCAACTAATCAAACGATGACTCCTATGCCCGAAACCAAGCTTTGTAAAGTGAGCCGCTGGGGAAAGGACACTTGAAGCCTCGATGAAACCGGGAATGGAAGGAGTGGTAGGTGTTCGGGGCTATAATGTCTCACGCAACATGCGCTTATTTGTTCATGTTTACTTAAAACACGCTTTTATTAACCTAATCTGCTGGAAAAGATTGCTCTTCTTTTTCGCAAACTACTCGGGATTCCCGTGGATCGCCGGGCCCCGCCACTACGTCTATAATTCTCCCTCGTATTCCACCCGTATTTCGACCTCCCAGGTGGACAGCCCTGGCGAGGGTCCTATAGGGCAAGCGGCTGTCCCACCCCGACCGAAAGAAAACGATCCTAAAAAACCAAGGTAATCGAGTCTTAACGAGCATTCGATGTAAATTATGGACAAAGCTGACGCCAAAAGTCAAGATCATGTCCGAGGGCTCAACAAAAAAGCTCAGCAGAAGGATTCGACTGATAATGTCCACAATTGATCTTGGGATTTGCTGTCAATAAGCCGTAATTAGGCAATGGAATAATCATTAATCCTTCATGACTCAAAGGTACACGCCGGTATACGTGTATAATTTGTGCCGCCACAGCCGAAGTCAATGCGTCGGTCAATATCTTGGTCAAAGTCTCGCGGCGGAAAACCTGTAACTTCGATCGAGCTATAGGGGTCCCCGAAAGATACGAGTCGGTATGCCGACAAAGGCTTGAAAGGAAAGGTCTATACACGTACAGGCATGACACGTACCATTAAAAACCAATCTGGGTCTCTGGACAATGTGCGCTGGTCACCAGCCAAGTGCGTGGTCGACACGAGGCTCCACGGATGTTTGGGTAGTCCTTCAGCTCATCCGAGAAGTAATAAGACCAAACTGATCACGACAAGAGGTTTCCTCGTTAGTAGGACGTAGCGCAGGTGAAGCAACAAGTGCACGTCACACATATATAATGCCAAGAATGTTCATATTCTTTTTCTCGAGTAAAATAGAGATTTTTTATGTGTCTTCAAAATATTGATGCATGTGATTTTTTTGAAAATTTTCTTTTTTTTTTTGAAAATCCTTTTTTTTTTTTTTTTTTTGAAATTTAATGAACACATAAGCACGTAAGCACAACCAAAATTCCGACAGTTTAGGGACATTATTCCGACAATAAAATTTTGACTTTCTCCAAGGCGGCCAAAACAACACGAAAAATGTGCAAAAATCAACACACACACAAAATGATTTTCAAAGTCAGATCTAAGCTTGACCTCTCAAAAAGCTCTTTTTTTTTTTTGAAAACGGTGATACCGGTCAAGACGCGGGATTGTTAAACCACACCATCCCCGACTCGCATTAGGGAGGCGATAACGGGAAGTTTAATTTGAAGTTTCCACCAATATACCAAGTATCATTTTTTTTTAGAAAAAGTTTGTAAATTCCCCAAATGAGTCGCCACCGTGATGATGTGTCGCCATTTTCGCGGAAGAAATTCGATTTTCTCAAGCTTCTTTGAAAAAAAAACCAAATAAAACCCGGGAAAGAGTCTGAGTCTCCAAACATAATTTCCAGCTCTATAATAACTCATGGCACAAAACTTTGAAAATGCCCGAGATCAGAAATTTGGGTTCGGAGGTCACATGTTACACGCCGGGAAGGACGTTAGTCGTGCACTCGGAATGCCTCCGTAAAACCAGTCCTCCAAGCTGAAAATCATTTGTGTGTGTGTGTGTGTGTGTGTTTTGGGTCACAAAATAATTTGAAACACAGAAAAGTAAAAATTGGGATATCTTTTTTAAGACTTTAAACTAATCCCAACATGATTTTTTGGAAAATTTTCTGGATTGAGAGAGACGGTACTCAAAAGATCTCTTTGAAGTTGAGAGATACTTCTGCCAGAATGAAAAAGGCAGTGGACCTTTGATTTTGAAATGGATTCAAGGGTCTTAAAACTTCGATAATCATCTGATAAACTCAGAGAATGAAAGTTGTTCCAGACACCTTAAATAAGATTTAAAAGTGAAGGAATTTTCCATTTTTGGAGAAGATTTTTTTTGAAGTGAGGGTCAAAACCTTCTGTAAAACCTCAGATATGAGATCTGGATTCCCAGCTGCTGATGAACTAGCCTCTGAAAGAAAATTTGGAAAAGAGGAGTTTTACTCACTCAAAAAATAAAGTAAAAATATTTGCAGAAAGATCTGGATGTTGGCTACATAAAAGTGCTTTGTAGTCAACACCAAATTCCACATTTATCTGTGTCAACTAAAAAAAAAAAAAAAAAAAAAAAAAAAAAAAAAAAAAAAAAAAAAAATTAGACCATGGACTTGAGGTCTGAGGAAATTGCTACTGGACAGCAACTTCTCAAGAAAGAAAATATGATTTTAAGGGGGCTTGCATCCATGCTTGTCCCCATTTCCCTAGTTTTTTGGTTATTAGTGATAACTTGACATTTTAGTGGTGAATCAACTATACCAAACCAACCTTTGGGTAATACGTTAGGACTAAGCACTTCATTTGCTTGGGAAGGGGAAATTTATCCTTTGAAAATGAGATTTGATGCTTGAAAATGGTTTTTAGGGTTTTGAAATGGAGTTTTCTTTCTTTGCAAGAAAGTAAGAACACATTAAAGCAAAATGTTGATCCTTGTAGAAGATCATCCATGAGAGATGGACTCTCCATGGTGATCTTCTCATGGATCTTAAGACAAGAAGAAGAATGAACTACATTTCTTTTGTAGTTTGAAGATGCATGCATGGATGAGAGATTTAGGGTAAGAAGAGGGAGGTTATACCTATCTTCTTTGTATTTTGAGGCTTTGGCTTGAATATATGAGTGTTTGAGGCTTGAATGTGTTTAGGGTTTGAATTTGAGAGTGAGTGTGAGTCGGGAAATATTCAAGAGGAAATGGTGACAATTCAAGTGAATTCTCACCGTTTTCTCTATATATTTCGCCAGAGGTTCAAAGGCAAATTGTGTTGTTGCTCCTTATTTTTGAGACCTGGAGGGCTCAATTTATAGCCCTCCTGAAAATGCAAACATGTCCGCGTTGACGGATTGGTCCAACTGCACTCGCTCATTAACACTGTCGCTCGTGCTTTGGACAAGAGGAATGAGCCTCTTGAAAATTCTAAACATCAAATGGGCTGTATGTTTCCCAGTCACCCATTTCTATTTTTGGTTTTTCTTCCTTTGTTTTGCTTTTTAAGATTCTTTTTGAGGTTTAACCTTAAATAACAATGCCCATTTTTACCCTCATTTTGTTAGAAATGTTGGGATTGTTAGGAATTGTTAGAAATGTTATAATCTTCGTTAATTTTCTAACGAAAATTCTAGCCAGCTCAAATTCCAGTACCTACAAATACGTCCCCACACTCCCCAGATTGAGAGATTAATGACAGATCTATGAATCTGGACTCTCCGTGAGTCGAGGACGCGTCACAGACTGCTAAAGCTGCACCCTCTCCCATTCACATACTCACTTTGAGGACTGAACTCCTTCCGATCGTGTCACCTACGCACCGCTGTTCCAATACCATGGAAATTGTCAAGCTCAATGTCCAAGACAGTGCACTATCCGACACAAAGCACGTGATTCACTAACAGGAATCCTCCGATCAAGCGAATGACGCACGACTTTGCCAGAGCTATCAACTATTCCGTATATCCTCACAGCCAAGGATCCGCGTCCTGTTATCGATTCAAAACCAAGGTCACCTCGATGACCGCTCGTCTTCATGGTAAACGAGGCCTGGCAAAAGTTTTTTTGTAGCTCGTGATTCATCACTACTTCTGAGTACCAGCCCCACGGCGAACTCCTGCGTCGGTCTATTAGCAGAGTACCCTCAAACCCCTAGCACAAAAAAAAAGAGTCACGGGAAGACTTCAAGATACCTGGCCGCTTCATCAACCAACGCTTGACATGGCTCTTTATAGCCCATGTTCAAACTGTGAAGGAAAAGAAATAATAATTTGAGAAATGAAATTGCAAAGTGATTTGTCAACTCTATGGAAACTTTTAACTCAAATAGCAGCTCAAATTGACTTGTCCATTGTTCTTAAGGTGCCATTGCACTACATATGTTCTGTAGCTACTACATGTTCTTTTCATTTATACATCAACAACCAAAAGATGGCATATACAAAAATATTGTATCTTTATACAGTCACCACAATCAAACTACGTACACTTTCATTTCATCATCTTAAATTCAAGAAAAACTTTTTTGCCCTAAAGTGACGCGCTTCATCCTTTTCATAGATCTTCCTCATGTACATCCCCAATCAAAGTAGTCCTCAAGAATTTATAAGAACGTGAATTCCAAGCAATCAAGACTAGGCAAATGTTTCGATGGGCGTGTATCTTCAACTTCAAAGAACTTTTCACTTGGAGAATCTTCTTGAGTAATGTTTGCCACAACAAACAAAAAATTTCTGATGTAATCAAACTGAAAATGAAAAGAAATTTTATCATTTATCAAACGTCGAGTTATAAACTGAGAGAAAAATAAAGTAAAATTATGTATCATGTTATTACTATGTCGGCTCGAGCATACAGCACGTGTCCTCTGGATTCTTTTTTTCCTCGGGACGCATTGAGTTATAAAAACATAAACTCCCTATTTCAACATCAAGAACAAGAAGAGTCCAAAGTGTTCATTCAACCTTGGTTTTGATGGGGTGCGCCATTGGGAAGAGGATGAATCGTTTATTATCTTTTATCGATTCCATCAAGCGCATCATCAATCTGCTCTCTTCTTAATGCATCTTTGTGATAATTCATTTCTAGAAATGTTCTCGTATGTAAACATTTAGTCAATCTCTATAACACATCAAAAAGTTAACATTTTACATAAATAAATATAAATGTATTTACCATGGCACTAGCGGGAAGGATCACTCCAACAATCTTATTCTCTGTGAGCTTGAAGGTTTTATGTCCTTATATTGCTTTTTCAATATTTCAAGGTAACCATTCATTACCTCGTCAAAATAGAAATTTTGGTAGTTAAATTATAAGATATTCAAAAACAAAGTATAAAATTGTTTATCTCGTTGTTAAATAATCTCATGTAGTATTAAATCGCTCAATGAGGTCAAAAAAGTCAATGAGGTCAACAAATGTGAAACCTGAATTCCCAGCTAATAAAAACACCAAAACAACTGTGGAACTTTGCCCTACAAGCTTGTTCTAAAAGAATGACATAAAAATCCGAGAAATCTACAAACACGCTTATAACATAAACCAACTTTTAATCATGAACAACTCATGTGAAAATCTATAAACATTAATGTGAAATAGAATTCTAATTCTTATAACATAAACCTACACAAAGTTTATAACATAAACCAATTTATTTCCTCACAATTATTTAAATAATCGTGAAATAGAATTAGCACAAAGTTATTTCACAAACAATGCATTTATCAATTGTTAAATCAATTCAAGAGTAAACATATATTACCAAGACATCAGTACATCGTGAGTCATGGGCAACCTTCCACAATTCTTCAACACTTATATGTATATTTCTCATACCCATGCATCCCCACCGCAAAACATAAATATAACTTTAAACCTGTCATGTGATATAATAATCATGTAAAAATGTTAAAATCTATTTTCTGTATTTCTTACTCATTTAGTTTTGAACTTTCAATAACTTGTAATACTTATCAATTTCTTTATGTGCCACCATTCTCTGTTGTTTTACCGAAACTTTTCTTGAATTTGAGCTCATGACACATTCGGGCTTTTATATTTTCTCCTAGCAAATCATCTTCGATCCGAATGCTCTTTGTGGCTTCGATCTTTCATTGTTCTCATCATTCTTCTTCTTCCTTTTTGGAAAAGAAACAAAGTCATCATCGACCTCAAGCTTCCTTGTTTTTTCCTTAAGCCTCTTAACCATTGATCTCGGTTACTCCATCTAGTCTTTCTCTTTAAGCCCCATCCTTAGCCTCCCAGCCTCCTTTTCAAAACGTGCTTCATTAAGTTCAAATTTTTTCGCAACATGGCAATTCTTTCCAAAGAGTTATTTGGTCAATTCATTTCATTCAATTTTCCCATTTGGTCTTCACTATCTAAAATGAAATTAGCGTAGCCTTCCTTTTCCAATTTTGCTTCCTCGGGCCGTATGCATGATTCCTTAAGCTCTTTTTGGTGAGCTATCTCTCCATGCTATTCTTTTCTTTCTTCCAACTCTTTTGATCCTTGCAAGTAGCATAACATTGGAGTTATTTTCCCAATTCTTCCACTTGTCTTATTCAATGAACATGATGTCTTTTGATGACATTCGCACGCTGAAACAGGCAACTCTCTCTTCAAATTGTTTGAGCCTAACTCGGTTATTTTTACCTTTAAACTCATACCAATCAATTCTAATGTGCTCCCTGCTTTTCTTTTTACAAGCTTGTTCCTTTTTCATTTTCCAACCTCTCATTTTTCTTTTAAAATCTCTTCTTTTTCCTCTTCCAGATCTATTGTTCTCCTTCACAGCTTCCTCTCTTTCGCTTCCTTTTCAACTTTTCTCTCTTCCTTCTCCTTTTGCAACTTTTATTTTTTCGAATTTCAACCCTTCAATTCTTATTGATCTATTCAATTGCTTTCCAACGCATATTGTCACCCATATCATCAAACTCTTCTTCCACCAAAGAATATTGAAGTTTTTGGTATAGACTACGTGATACTGGAGCATTTGGCACAAACCTCTTTTTAGCCTGCATGGCTATTTTGATATCGGGAGCCAAATTAATAGATAAGGAGTTCTTTCACTATCTATGGGCAGTAACCCATCTCCTTCCTGAATTGTATTTCCTTTTCTTTTTCGCATTGCTTTTCATTTTCTTCTTCATCTACATTCCCCAAAAGGTCCACATCATTTGGGAGATCGTCAATGTTTCTTTTTAAACCAAACATTATTTCTTTCTCGTTAGTCAAAACTAAAGCTTCATCTTTAACCTATCAAGAAAGGTGAATAACTCAAAGTAGAAAAATTAGTTTGTCAGCCTATAAAATTAACAACTGTAAAATGTATTTCTCAACTGAATAACATTAACACTTTAGTAATTTATTTCTCAATTGTTAAGTTGAAACAATTGAGATGTTAACCAAAGATCTGGTTTAAATTACTGAGAAATGGAATTCTCACTTCTCAGTTATCAACATTAGAGACCTATATTTAACTGTGAAATAGAATTCTCAATTTATAGGTTTGCACAAACAGTTGATAAATGAACACAAAGTGAGAGTTACAATGTCAAATTTATGAATCAAAACATCTTTCACACACAATTAAATCAAAATCTCACAAGTTCACACCTAGACATGTAGGACCATCATCGGTCTATGTCATCACTGGTAAGTGAACAAGGTGAAGTTTTGTATGTACTGGTGTGTGAGAGGTGAAAAGACCATAAAATGTCATTGTAAAGACATGTGTCCAAGTTCCATGTTCATATAATAGTGAAATAGACTTCTCAATGCAAACATACTATACATGTCAAAACCAAAAAACTGAGAAATTATTAAATAAACCAGAAAACAGTATAACTCACATTCCTCTTTTTCAATATGTCGATCTGTAGCTCCTTGAACATTTCAACCCTCTTTGGAAAATCCCACTTCATGAATCTTGGAATAAGTTGTCTTTTTGGTTCCAATGTATTTGTGTGTTCACTGAACCAATACTGCATCAATCATAAAAACTATTATGTTGCAATTTTATAAGAATAGATAAATAACTGAGAAAGAGAAGAACAAGATGTATTAACTTACCGATAGAAAAGAAACACAACCGGAAACTTGATGTGGCTGTTGGTGGTGTTTTCGAATTGAATTCATCAATTTATCAAGGATTTCATAAGCCCAGTTAAAGTCCTTCATATTTTATATCTTGTCCACGTAGTAAACAAATGGAGAAGAAATATAAGTACTCCTACTGGCAAATAACAATGTTGCCATTGTAAACATTCTTAACAACCTCACAACATCATCAACATCCTCTTCTTTATCACTTTTACACAGTTCCACCAATACATCCTTCACCGTGTTGACTATGATTGGTGTGAGGTAATTCGCATCCTTGAACTGTCTGTTACCAAGTCAAATGTTTCCGCTGCACATCTTTCATCTTTATATTCATTCTCTTTTACCCATATTTGACCCCAAATATCACAGAAACATCATTGGTAGTCAGATCAACATGAGTACGCCCAAGCTTGAAGTTATCTGTTTGAGGGTCATAACACCTAATAATGTCTACTGATGTCAAATCAGACTTCCTAATTGTGATGTTTGTGTTGTTGTTCAGAGCATTAAACATGTTAAAAAATGGAGAATGTTTCAATTTTTCAATATGATATTCTTTTAACTGCAGCTTGATTAGCAGTTTCAGAGTTGCTTCTATGTTTGAACGGAATGAGTAGGTTTTGGCCCTCTCCACTGATTTTCCCCATTCTTTACTTGTGGAACCCTTTAGTGTCATTCTTTTCTTAGTCATCTATAATCACACAAAAAACGATTGAATGTTTAAAATAGGGAGTGAGAGTTACAACCACTACACATTTATACAAACAACTGAGAAATAGAATTCTCAGTTACTAATCAATAACTCAATGCAAATATTGAGCAAACATTAAACACAAAAATAATTATGAAATAGAATTATCAATTTATAGGCTTAAACAGACAGTTGATAAATGAACACATAGTGAGAGCTACAATGTGGAAAAAAAATGTATGAATCAAAACATCTTTCACACATAATTAAATCAAAATCTCACAAGTTCACACCTAGACATGTAGGACCATCACCGGTCTATGTCATCACTGGTAAGTGAACAATGTGAGAGTTTGTATGTACTCGTGTGTGAGAGGTGAAAAGACCATAAAATGTCAATGTAAAAACACCAACAACTGTGAACTTTGCCCTACAGTTGTTCTAAAAGAATGACATAAATAATCGAGAAATCTATAACACACAATTATAACATAAACAACTCTAATCATGAACAACTGTGAAACCTATAAAACAATAGTGTGAAATAGAATTCACAGTTATTTACACCAAAAGAACTGTGAAATACACATCACAGTTCAAAAATTTTTAAATTGTTTAAGCAAAATAACTGTGAAATTCACATCACAATTATTCACAAACTATCATAAATAACTGATAAACTATACATACTAACTAGTAAAAGAAATTTATCAGTTTTTTACGTAAAATACCTAGAAAAAATTGATAAATAGACTTCTCAGTTTATAAATGTCAAAATCACTATGAATAAATGAGAAACACACTACACATTCTAAAATCAATATACAGTTATTAAGCTCATATACATGTCAAAACCATTTCACATTTATATATAACTGTAAAACAGATGTCTCAGTTTATAAATGTGAAAATCATTACACAATTATTTACATCAAAACAATGAAATAGACCTCAAAAATCCTTGAGGTTTATCAGTTATTTAAACAAAATCCAACAAATTGAAAAACATAAAACCTAGTTCGCATTTTTGGAACAAACCGAGAAATAATCTTCTCGGTTATTTGAACAAAATCGACAACAACAGTGAAATAAACTTCAAAATCCTTGAAGTTTATCGGTTATTTAAACAAAATCGACAACAACAGTGAAATAAACTTCAAAATAGGGGAGAATATGAACTGTCGTCGAAGATTACCTTTGATTTCGCGGTTGATTGTGAAGAAATGTTGAAGATTACATGATTGTTGGAGACGAAATTGAAAAGAAATCGTCGAAGGAGAGACTAAATTGAAGAGAAATCGTCGAAGGAGAGACGAAATTGAAGACGAAAACGGAGAGAAAATTTCAGCACGAAGAGAAATGAAATTTCGTCAAAATAGGGGAGAATACACTACAAGAAATAGGCTTATATACGGCGGTTAAAATCCGCCGTATATAAAACGCGCCCCGCCGTATATACTATTTACGGCGGACTTGCCGTATAAAACATCGATTGTCCTAACAACGGCAGATCCGAACCCAGTATCTATTTTTTTGTCATTAATTACGCAGTATTTTTTTTAGTAATTTATTTCATTTTTAATAAATAAAGTAAAATATACAAACATTAATTAATTTATCTTATTGGCTGCAATTAATTGATGAAAACAAAGAGACAATATAAGGCAAATGATTTTTAATAATTTTAGAAAAGTGAAATCTTTTATATGTGACGCCTTAAATGGCAAAAGTGATATCGTGCACGGAAGAGTATGTTTCTATTCTTCTGCTGACTTCATTTTACGCAAAGTTAGTAATTTTTAAAGTGCTTTCATCCAAAATAAAAGAGGCATCAATTTTTTTTTTTTTACCAGTTTTAATATGTTGACTTCTTTCTTTTTTTTCATCTAGTTTGAATCAAATATTGCCAATCATTTAAATTTTAATAGCTTTCATAAATCTCTACAATCAAATATTATTTACCTAACATAAGAAAAACTCCATGAAAAAAATAAAAATATTCAACTTTAAAAATGATTTAATCTAAATAAGACTGAGCAAATACTTCCCTAAATGAATGTTCATGTTTTATTTAAAGGCATTTTTAAAAAACTATTATTAAATAATTATATTTTTTATTCTCGATTCTCATGTGTATATTAGAATATTGAGATTCGGGGGCAAAATTTTTTGTATTTTCTTTTTTCGAAAGCATACTTTTTTTATTAATTACTACCTCCGTTTCATTCAATGTTCAAAGTTTGACTTTATTTGTACGGATATTAAGAAAAAAGTAATTTAGTGAGTGTGAAAATAAAGTTGGAGAGGGGAAGTGGAGTAATGAGTTTTTGTTATGACAATGACAATTGAATCTCATTGTACATTTAAGTAAATAAACAACTAAAAACATTATATTGGAACAAATCAAATAGAAAAGTAAGAACTTTAAACCAAATACGGAGATTGTCACAGAAGTTGGAGGCGGCGGCAGCGGCAGTTGCAGATGGAAGTGGAGGGTGTTCTGAAAGAGACATAGAGAGTATTTAGGTTTTTTCTTAACATTATGAAGATTTTGTGTACTTATTAAAAAACATCATTGATATTAAGCCTAAATACATAGAAGTGATGAGCAAATAGTTGATGGAATTTTACTTGCTATATATATGTAACGCCAAAATGCTAGTTTCTTTTTCTACCCTTTCTTGATCTTCCTTTTCTGCTTTCTTCTCGTTCAACGATCCTCACAATCCATTTTGCTTTTTCAATCAAGAAGATCACATGTCCAACACTAAGCCCAATTAATGTCCCAAATCCATAACCCATTAGGACAGATTCCCAAGTAAAGCCATTAAAGAAACTTGAATCATCTTCTTGTTGTGGCTGCACAGCCTGCACTAGTGGTACTGCATCTTCAAAATCTTCGCACAACTTTGTCAATTGGAATCCGCACAAAGCCAGGTTACCTTGGTATGAAGTATTCTTAAACGTATTGAACTGCTGGCCTTGTGGTACAGCTCCAACAAGTTGATTCTGGAAAAGATTCAAGACTGCGAGAAAGGACAGACTAGTGAGTTGCCATGGGATCCCACCTACTAATTTGTTAGAAGAGAGATCTAAAGACTCTAGCACTGACAAATTCCCTAGTAATGGTGGGATATGTCCTCTGAGACTGTTGTGAGATAAGTTGAGATACCGAAGTGAATGAAGCATCCCAATGGAACTTGGAACTTGTCCTTCAGGGTAGTTGTTCGAAAGGTCAATAGTGGTAAGGACGATAAGGATTCTTTTAATTGTAACCTTTTGGTTTTTCACCACTAGCTATATGGAATCTTCATAATTTCCATAACTTGACACCATCCCCATGTATTCCCTCATCTTTTCATGTAAATCAACGTTCATCATTGCTTTGAAATTCTGGAAATACGTAAACGGTAAAAGATCAGTGAACTTATTGTCTGAGAGGTCAAGGATTCGCAACTTTGGGAAGGGAAGCTTAGTGTTGGAAGTATATATATATACATATACACTCACACACATATATATATATATACATATATATATATACACACACACACACATATATATATATATAGTGCACTCTAATTACATATTAAGTGCACCCAAATGCATATATGTACACTCCAATTGCATATCAAATGCATTTCAAGTGCATATCAATTTATTTCAGACAAGACAATTTTATGCTTTTTTTTCTTAGGATCTTTTTTATATCAGTGCAATTGCTCTCCACCTTGATTTATTGCTTGAGGAAAAGGTTCTCATGATTTTGTAACTCCTTGATAATTCCATAACATTGCTCTCTAAAAAAGGACTTCTTCTATGTCTTTCTATTTAGGTTCTTCGAAGAACCTAAATAGAAAGAAAAATTGACTTCTTTAATGGACCTCCACATTCCTTAATTGAATGTTTATAGGATCAAAATTTGCTCTCTCTCTCTCTCTCTCAATTATAT
>JAFEMH010003816.1:25000-243864 GCA_022495995.1 Adenophora triphylla var. japonica
GAAGATTCGAAACAAATGTTACATTCACTACCAGAAAAAAACGTGTTTTAGCGGCGGAATATTCCGTCGCTAGAGTAGAAATTCCGTCGCTAAAAATCAGCATCGGCGGAATTATTCCGTCGGTGGTCCGCTACTAGCAGCCCGTCGCAGCGGTCCGGCAGACCAATTTCCCCCGGTGTACATCGACGGAAATCGAATTCCACCAACGTTCATCGGCGGTAATTTCCGTCGCTGATGTCATTTAATTTAATTAAATTATAATTTCAGCGACGGAATAATTCGCCACTAAGTTAATTTCAGTGATGGAATATTCCGCCGGTGAAATAAAAATTTAATTAAAATAAATTAATTCAGCGACGAAAATTTCCGTCACTGTATTAATTTATTTTAATTAATTTTTTATTTTAGCGACGGAATATTCCGCCGGTGAAAGAAAAATTGAATTAAAATAAATTAACTCAGCGACGGAAATTTCCGCCACTGCATTAATTTATTTTAATTAAATTTTTATTTCACCGGCGGAATATTCCGTCGCTAAAATTAGAATTTTAATTAAAATAAAATAACTCAGTGACAGAAATTTCCGCCGCTGATAATGCAATAAATAAATAAAACCGTAAATATCAATTATAATATTTTTCATAATTCCAGATTCGTTACCCAAATCTGATTCCATTGAATTTCCATGTCGAGCCACCTCCGCCCATCGCCGCTGCTCTCACAATTCTCAATAACACAAATCCGCCTAGATCCATGCAAACCCTAATCTCGCTTGGATTCTGCAATCCTACGCTCGTTTGAATTTTGCAACCCTTGATCCCAGATTTGATTCCCTTCCATGATTATGTAACTCCGTTGTGTAGCGTTGTGAGAAAATTTTCATCTTTTCATCTTTTTGAGTCGCCACCTATATTATTCGATTGGAAACATAGAAAAATCATTTTGAAAGAAATTTGGGTTCGGGGCTTAGGTTATGAAATGGGTAGGTTTAGAAGGCATCCATTTCACCCAATCCGGAGATCGGTCTTGCTAAAGAAAAGAGAGGTTTTCAATCTTTTTAATAAAATAATTAAAGAAGAACAAATAAACCCTAATCAATTCCTTGATTAGGAATGTCGGATTGTATGCTTCGAGATCGCCTTCATTGACTGAAGGGACTTTAGGCTAATCCTTTTGATGGGATTACACTACTCTAAAATCAATAGAGAGGTTGAGAAGAGAAACGAAAGTTTAAAGGATGATTACCTTTTGAGAAGAGATTCGGACAGAGTTTCGACTCAAGTTTAGAGTCGAACCTTGATTTGGACAGAGCTTCGCCTCGATCCTTGATTTGGATCTTGATGCGGACGGAGCTTCGCCTTGTTCCCTTGATTCGGGCTTCGATGTTTGTTAATCAACAAGGTTGACAAACAAACTTTAGGAGTTGTTTGTGAGTGATTTGAAGGAGTCTTTCGTGGAAAGAAACCAACAAATTGTGTGTGTTGTGTGTTTTCTTGATCAAGGATCAGAATTGTCGACCCCTGAAACACTGGAAGTCATCCAGTATTTATAGGAGGTTGGAGAGGTGAAGGTGGAGAGGTAAAATCCCCTAGGAAGGTTCCGAACTCGGTTCGATTGGATACCGAATTGATAAGATTTTATCCAAAAAGAGAGTTTGAAATGGAGAAGGAGAGTGATTTACGCATCATCTGTCGAGGGATATCTCGCGCGAGATATGATATCTCGTGCGAGATAACTAATCTGATGACTATTTTGTCCTCTTCGGTTGTTACGTTAGTCGGTTAGGTCCAAAACTAACGAGGTTAGTTAGAAACTTAACGAAACATGACGAAGCGATATGCTTTCATCAAAACATAAAAGAGATGAAGAGTAGTGTAATCATGTAATTATGGGTTCGGAATGGGGTGTCTACAGAGCCCCTCGACGGCAGTCTTATGAAAGAAGAAGTGTCGTCGATAAAAAGACATCATTACGAACACTTTGGGATGGTCGTGCCGCACGACTGCCTACGTATCTTTATCGGAGAATCGGACAACGTAGTTCGACTCCAAAACACGAAAAGGTTGCTTTAGGTATTTTGAAAATCATTTTTGAAAATCGAGGAGATTTTATTTTTGAAAAGGCAAATCCATGCGAGGAATCAAATCATGACCCAATTACGAAGATACCTGTTTGTCAAAGTGAGGTGACGATCTTGGCGATTCAAGCCAGGGCTTTTGTTGAGGTGACGATCCTGGCGATTCAAGGCCGAGCTTTTGTTGAGTAGTACTCGACATACTACTTGTAGATGCTTGACACACCTACTTGGTGACGATCACAGCGATTCAAGACCGAACTTTTGTTGAGTAGTACTCGACATACTACTTGTAGATGCTTGACACACCTACTTGGTGACGATCCACTGTAAGGGCGGCTGAATCGGGCTTTTGATAAGGTAAGTATTTGACATCTTGACCACTAGATGCTTGACACATCTTAGATGTTTGACACACCTAATTGTTGACGATCCACCGGTGCGGGCGTTGAATCGGGCTTTTGATAAGGTAAGTATTTGACATACGACCCTAGATGCTTGACACATCTTAGATGTTTGACACACCTAATTGTTGACGATCCACACATGCAGGCGTTGAATCGGGCTTTTGGTAAAGTAAGTATTTGACATCTTGACCCTAGATGCTTGACGCATCTTAGATGTTTGACACACCTAATTGTTGACGATCCCACCGGTGCAGGCGTTGAATCGGGCTTTTTGTTGGAATATGCTTGACGCATGGCACTTGACGTGATGGATGCTTGACGCGATGGTTGCTTGACGCAATGGTTGCTTGACGCGATGGTTGCTTGACGCTTTAAGAGATGCTCGACGCACTTAATTGGATGCATAGAAAGGTATATGGTAGGAAAAAATCCAAACACTCAACATGTTTGATCTAATTCTTGAAAGTAGGCACTTGACGTGCTTTACGCATTTTAATTCCTACAAGAGGGTTAGTGAAAGCATTTGCATAACAACACACATTCACTTAAGCATTTGTTTGTTCAAGACGATCAATGTGCACTCGACTCCAAGAATCAGCGGGGAGAATGAGTTCTATTATGTGAGGATTGAAAATTGTTTGTGATTTAGATTTTGGTTTTGAAGACCAACTCGTGAGGTTCATCTAAAGATCGAATGAGACAATCGTCTAATAGGATTCCGTTGAGATAACCCAAGTTCAACACTAAGGTTCAGGATACTTCAAGGATTTTTCATTGTCGTAGGACTTTTTTTCATCGTCAAGCCCCTAAGTTTCTCATGTGATGATCATTGACTGAACAAGGTCCAAACCACTCCAATGGCTTTTGCTATGTAGAGCGTCTTTTGCCCAAAGCACGTATTTTCCAAGGCTTCTCTTGACATTAAGCCCCAAGACTTCTTGTATGTTGTAGATGACTTCGTGAACAGGCTTGTGAGGCTGCGGTGAATTGAAGAAGGATCCCCTCCTTTTTCCCTTTGATTTGATTTTTTTTTGTGACGCACCCTGGTTTTTTCCTAGACTGCCCTTTCGGGTTTTCAATCTAGCGGACATCTCTTTTGCGTCTTTTGTTTTTGTGCTCTAACTTTTGCCTAGGCCGCTCTTTAGGAGTTTTCAACCTAGCGAGCTATTCTCTTTTTTTTTTTTTTTTGAAAAGTATGTGTACTCGAAGGTGACTCAGTTGAAAGAATCTCATTAAGGAAAAAGATGAGATCTCAAGTTTAGTTGAGGAGAGACGGACTCTATTTTTTGGAAGATGATCCAAGCATTGACTCTTTTGGGGAGTGTATTCTCTAATGATGAGAGTGAGAAACGAAGAGGAAAGCCCCTAATGCAGATTTGATTACTCTCGAGAGTTTGAGTAGGGATTATTTGGGGAGGAAAGGTTAGGAAGCCCCAGTTTTGATGCTTGGATTTCAAGAGTGTGTATGAGAATGGCTAAGAGGAAGCCCCTAGACTTAACAAAGAACGCTACATGGCTCAAAGGTCTAGAAAAGTTGTTCTACTTTTAATGGATCTTGCATCATCTAGAAATTTCTTAACGAGTTTGAAAGGAAAGTCAATCATTAGCACGACTTAAGGCTAAACACTTTTCTTTATGGATTGATGTTGAAAGTCTTCTTCATTTGCGTCGCCATTCGGGCTTCATTGTAAGAGGATTTTGAGGAATCCTCTTTTCTTCGTTGGTATCACTTGACTCTTTTTCTCTGTGGGAGAGTCCTTCTTGCCTTTGTTGAAATTTCATCCTTGTTGTGGGGCGATGAAGGCTTGAGAGTTTTTCTCTCTTTTTTTTTTCTCTCTTTTTTTTTTTGATGCTCTATTTTTGCCTAGGACGATTTGAGGAGTTTCGACCTAGCGAGCTTTTTATTTTTGTACTCTCAAAGCCTTGAATTGAGTAGCCCCACTTTTCTTGGGATGAATGTTGATAGCAGCGCCTTTGGCTTTCTTCGTTTGTTGATCTTCGACTTTCAACATGAGTAATGTTTAGCCTTAAGCCTTCTAAGGATAGTTTTCATTTCAAACTTGTTTAGAAGCTTCTATCTTTCGTGATGATTTAAGGAATGAGGGTCCACTATTCAACATAGATCAAATGATATTCATAAAGAAAAAACAACTCTTGGGAAAGTGTTTAGGATAAAGAGATAACTTTTATTGATAAGAAAATTTGAAACAGACTCGATAGTTTACTTGACACAAACTAGAGAGGATAGAGATGTACTAGAAAAACAGAACGACTCTTCGAGAACATACTAGGAAATTTACCTAATCTATGTTTTTTTTTTCTTCTTTTCTTTTTTTTTTCAAAGGAAAAAGGGAGAGGACAATCGGAGCCCCAAGGTGGTGATGCTTCAGTTGATCTTGCCGGCTTCATACAAGTCTTGGATGGCATCCCTCAAATTGTAGCAATTGTTGGTGTCATGACCACTAAACTGATGGTACTCGCAAAATTTGTCGTGGTCCCAATCTTTCCTCATTTTATTAGGATGATAGTCTTCCATTGGCTTCAGTTTTCCTTGGCCTACTAGATCATCGAACATTTCCTTAAGAGTAGCCCCACCAAAATCATGATAGGTACGACCGGTGCTCCCCTTTGTTGGACAATTCTCCTTTTCTGAATTCTTTCTAAGAAGGATAAATTCATCAACTCTAAGGCCCGATTTATGGAGTTCGAGGAAACTAGGGAAGTAATTGCCGGCAAGCTTCTCTTGGTACTCTTCGCGGAGACATTGAAGTAGGATGTGAATTTGTTCGTCTAGGCTTGGCCTATCAACGATTTCAGTCAGTTTGGTCTTCCATCTTTTGACAAAATCGGCGAATGACTCATTTTGTTGTTGCTTAGTTTGCTCAAGGTCTCTCCTAGTAGTGCGGTAAGTGGAGTTGTCCTCAAATTGTTCTTGGAAGGCACGACTGGCGAGTGGCCAATCAAGCCTTGTGGAGAGCGGAAGAGTCATGTACCAATCTCTAGCGGCACCATCAAGGGTTTGAGGGAAGCATTGAACTAGCAAGTTGTCATCGACACCCATAGGTAGCATGGCCCAAGAGTAGGTTTCCAAATGAGCTTTAGGGCAAGTAGAACCATTGAATTTTGCAATGTCGGGTGTCTTGTACTTTCTAGGAAGCTTTGACATGGATTGACGAAGGGTGTCATAGTCGATAGAGAGCGAGGCTCCCTTGCTCACATCGAGGGATGCAAGTTTCTTTTCTAGCATTGCCATGGTGAGGGGTTCGTCCTTGCTTTCTTTCTTGCTTTCTTTCTTGGAAGCATAACTCTCATTGTCAGAGGAGGAAGATGATGATCTAGACTCATACACCTTTTTCTTGTGCTTGCGGTGCCTTTTAGCTTTTTTGGTGTATGATTCCTCATCATCGGAAGAGGTCCCATTCTCTTTCTTCTTTGAGCTTAATTTGGCCAATTGTAGTTTCATGGCTTGGAGTTCGTCAACCATGGCTTTCATTTCCCCGGCTTGGATTCTCCTTTCAAGTTCTAATTTGGCCTCCATTTCATCGGCTTGGGCTTGTAGCATTTCTTCATATCGAATCCTTTGATCCTCAATTTCCTTCTTGAGTGCTTCGGAATTCATCGTGTCGTAAGGAAATTGAGTTATTACCATTGGAGAGGTAAGGGAGCTTGACGACCTTAGAGATGAACTAGAGATATCTCGACGAGACGCCTTTTCGAATATTAGCCCCAAACGATCCTAGATGGAGAAAAGGATGATGGTTAAAATTACCTCACGAGTGATTTTTTTGAAGTTTTTATTTTTATTAGAGACGGAGTTTTGACTCAAGGAGGGAGCGCACATCGATCATCAATTACAAACACAGATTCTGCAAATAAAATCTCGCGCGAGACGAGGTAATCTCGCACGAGATAACCATCCGGAAAGATGGATTTTTCCTCATTTTATTTCCTAGATTCATGGTCGGACGGACGAAGATCCGTTTTCTATCTAGCATCCTAGGTAAATCTTACAGGTATACGTAATTCAAACCAAACCTAGGGACTTGGTAATTAACCATTCTTTGTAAAATAAAGCCACGTAAAATTGACCGTAAGGATTTTTTTTTAAAGGGACATCCGAAAGGGTCATTCCGAAGGGACATTTCCGAAGGGACTTTTTCTTTTTCCGAAGGGACTTTTCCGAATCCTTTCTCGATAGTCAATTTTACATTAGCTTTTTTTTTGGTCAAAGACAAGAAAAATTACCGAGTCAAAACCGACCGGTCACGGAGTGTTCCTAGAAAGACAATCTACATAATATGTGGCGATGCAGGGCTGGAAGGCTAGGCTCCCCGCGATATGACAATCTAAATGGATTGAATACGCGGAGTGGGATTGTCCAACTTCGGAGAGACCGGCGACTAGGTGGTTACCGTCATCCGTCCTTAGTGTGGGTCCCGGGTTTATAGAGGGTATGCAGTGCAATGACAGTTATAATATGAGTGCACGTGTGTGAGAGTCAATCTAGGTGATAGAGTAAAATAGAGAGTTTTATTTTTTTTGAAAGTTAAAAGAGAAAACAGATAGTGGCCGCACCAAGTGGTTGCCTACGTTTCTCCCAATCTAGGAAGACTCAGGCCGTCGTAGTTCCACATAAAGAGAGAGAAAGAGAGATAAATAATTCAATTTACAACTCCCGAATCCCCAATGGACCGGACTTTAATTAAATAAAACCCAATCACACGCAGTTCATAAATAATAATCAATTATTTAAATGAAATAAAGATTCGAGTTCTACACCTTAAGGGAGGCCTTAAGATGTGGGAACTCTGCAGATAATGAATTCTGGGATCTCCCTTGCGTGTTCGACCCTCGTCTTTGGACCACGGGATGAACATGAGAAACCAGAAAGCAACCAGATTGCCGAGGCGATATCTCGCGCGAGATATGATATCTCGTGCGAGATATGCCTGATCTGGGAAAAAATTGAATTTTTTTTTGAAAACCTCTCTTTTAATTTTGACGCAAGTTTAAGCCTCTTAATTTTAAGTCCCCAGCAGAGTCGCCACTGTAGCGTTGTGAGAAAATTTTCATCTTTTCATCTTTTTGAGTCGCCACCTATATTATTCGATTGGAAACATAGGAAAACCATTTTGAAAGAAATTTGGGTTCGGGGCTTAGGTTATGAAATGGGTAGGTTTAGAAGGCATCCATTTCACCCAATCCGGAGATCGGTCTTGCTAAAGAAAAGAGAGGTTTTCAATCTTTTTAATAAAATAATTAAAGAAGAACAAATAAACCCTAATCAATTCCTTGATTAGGAATGTCGGATTGTATGCTTCGAGATCGCCTTCATTGACTGAAGGGACTCTAGGCTAATCCTTTTGATGGGATTACACTACTCTAAAATCAATAGAGAGGTTGAGAAGAGAAACGAAAGTTTAAAGGATGATTACCTTTTGAGAAGAGATTCGGACAGAGTTTCGACTCAAGTTTAGAGTCGAACCTTGATTTGGACAGAGCTTCGCCTCGATCCTTGATTTGGATCTTGATGCGGACGGAGCTTCGCCTTGTTCCCATGAAGTGAAATGACGAAAATACCCTTCAAATCCTCTTTAATTACCACAATCTTGTTATTATATATAGATAGATAAGTAATAATTATAGTGTATGTATGTGTAGATCCTCTTTTAAGAATAAAATAAGCTATCATATATAATATATATAGCAAAACTATTTAGAGGCTCCAGAAAAGGCCACGTCAAAGGCCACGTCAGCAATTCAATTTCCAACTCATTTTTATTTCAATTGGTCAGCCATTTTTTTATGCTATCACCGAAAAATAAAAAATAAATAAATAAATAAAATCCTAATTCCTACTATTTCGGATAATTCAATAAATTTTGAAAGAGTAAATTTGAATTTCAAAATTTAAATTTTTAGTTATAAAATGAGTATATTTTAGGAATGAATTAAACTAATCCAAAATTAAAGAAACAGTTACTTCGAAATGTTTAATATTTATCAAAAAGATTATGTAAGATATATATATATCAAAAAAAAATCTTTCAAAAAAAAGAAAAAGAATATATTTTTCAAAATTTCAAATCTCAATAAACCAATCCTAAAATTAAGCAAATCAAGATCCATAATTTACTGAAATTACAAAGACAATATTATCATAATATAGCTCATCCTTAAATTAAGAAAATGCGTTGATAAAATGTTAAACAAAATATGATCCCTACATCATCAAATTTTGAAAGCCTAATTTCCATTCAAATCCTCTTTGACACATGTAAATATTCTATTCGTTGCACAAACAATGGTACAGTATTATGATAAAGAGGATCTTTACTCACATTATGGATGCATTCAAGTCATTATTTTCATCAGACTGTTGGTTTTTTATACATGTGATATGGTAAATACTGGATAGAGTTTTTGATAATGTTCAATTTGAAACAAATTTTTTATCATATGTTATAGATATATAATATATTTGTTTGATGTAATCCAAACTCTAAATGAGATAAACTTAAAAACTCTTATAAATTAAAATGTTTACCTCCATATTTTTATAGCATTTTTCTCCTGCGAAAAGGGATTCAATGTCTTCTTAGTCCATTTAACAAGCATGACCCCTTCAAGCTTACCATCAAAATTTGAAATAAATCATTAGACTGATTTCTTTCAGAGTTTTTCAGAGACTAATTTCTTTCAGCGTGTAGAAGAGTATTTTTATTGGAATAAAGATTTCTATATTCAGGTATATTATAGGTATATTATGACTATCTAGCTTATTTTATGATAAAAGTATCAACCTTCTTCTGAAGTCTATTTAACAATCATAAATCATTATTCGGATCATCCGATAAAAGTATCAATCTTCTGATGTGAATATTATTTTGATTTTGGAATATCCAGATGATGTATAAGTTCTTTGGGAGCTAAGAGATTCAATCAACCTTTTACTGTGTTACTTATTTCCACTCTCAAAAGTTTAAAGGTACTTCTTTATTTTTTATTTACTTTTTTAATAATGATCAATTGTAATTAATAGGGTATTCATCTGTATACATAGTTATTTATTGTTATTGTTTTTAGTATGTTGTTAGTTAATTATTTATAAAAATTAGGGGACGTAAAGTATAAGAAAATTATTGAAACAAATATGATAATAGAAGTGTAAGTGCATATACAAATGAAGTAAATAATTATACCACGTGTACATATGTAGCACACAATTTAACTTTATACAAAATACAAATCACCAAGTTTTGAAAATTTTATATTCATGAAATCTCAAGAAATTTTAAAAGCTAAAGAGAAAGGAAAAATATTACATTATTCAGCACTTTCATTAATTTTTCACAAATGTAATTCAAAAGATGAAAATACAACTAATGAAAAATAATCTCCGCCTCAAATAAAATCCCACGCAAAACTTTTATTGATAGAGGCAAAAAAGAAATGCAGAAATTCAACATGATAAGTAATTAAAACTAATTCAACATGATAAGTAATTAACACTGTACATTAACAAAAAAATCATGTAATTTATAACATAAACGCATCGAACAATACCTTTTAAAGAACTTCTTTGACAGCGAGTAACAGAAAAGTCCAACCCATGCTTGGGCTTCAAGCTAAAAAGCTAAACAGAAAAGGAAGAAAGATGTCTAAGTTTTAGAAATTGAGAAACAAAAGAGAAATATTCATCTTTATCATTATAATTAGTCTCATTTGTTTTCGACTATAAAAAAAAAAGCTTATAACGAAGACTCATTTAATCACCCCCCCCCACAATAAAAACATCTATCTATTTCCCCTAAATCCCCTATCCTTTCACATAATCTGATACAAACTGAATGACAATGGATCCATACCGAAAGACAGTGCAAAAAACAGAGAAAATGAGTATCTAAAAGAAACAAATTACATTTACCTGAAAGAAGTAAGATGGATTGAGGGTTGAAGATTGAGATGTGAAATTGTGATTTGATGGGGGAGAAGCAGTTTATTATTTAGTTTCATACCACTAACCATTCTCACATTTCCATCCAACATCCATAATAAAAAAAAGGTGGAATCATTGTTTCATGCTTTCATGAACAATTTTTGAAGTTTAATAGAGTGGTTGTCATTTTTAGTTGAAACAATGTAAATAGAAATAAAAACATAGATATTTCAACTGATCTTGTGGAAGTCCCTTATAACCCCAATTTTTGCAACTTACTATCTTAAACAACTCCATATCTACCTCCCCATAATTTTTCTCTCTTTTGGTAAACACAACAATAATGTCAAAAGTTAAATTTGCATATTTTTCCTATTCTCCAGTTAAACCCCAATGTCATGCTAACCCATCATAATAATTTTCAGTTGTCATGTAATATAACGTTAATATGAGGGACTGTCAAATGTTGTTTCAATGCTCTGTAAAATGTTGTTTCAATAGAACCTAAACTGTGTTGTAACGTTAATAAGAGGGAATCGGGAAATCCATAACTTAAACAAAAGAAAGAATAAAAAAAACGATAAATGCAATCATCGAGAAGGGATTGAACGAATTAATCAACATACATGGTCAATCAGTTCAAATACAACTGGGGAGAGAGAGAGAAGTACCTGAATCAGAACAAAACAAATCCGCTCAAATGTGTAAGAACTGAAATATTATCATATCCACTATCCCTCTGATGAATGAGAGCGCACCTTAAAGCTGAAGGATTGCAACAATGACCTGCGCGATAATGGAAAGATTTCGTTAGTGAGAATAGATAGCAACAAAAGATTAATTTTACTATGTATTAAAGTACTTTACTCCACTATTCAATTTATAATTTCTCCCATATTCCTTTAAGATTACAACTCCCACCGAAATTACCCAAATTAATTTAAGAGTGGCTAATTGGGAGAATACAAGGCAATAGGAGAAGCTCTATGCTTGCTGAAGGCATTCAGCAAGCATTTATTTTTAATCTAAAAACCCAAGCAACAAAATAAAAGGCTTAACAGACTCTTCTAAGTTCCAATAAGACACCCAACAAAAATAATTTACGCAGATTCTTGTACTTCATCTCCAAACTGAGTAAAAAATACGAATATGTATAAAATAAAAAATTACTATTCAGAGTTTCTTATAAAAATATCATCCAGAGTTTCTTAAAATACGAATATGTATAAAATCACCAAAAAAATCAAATTCAAAATAAAAATCTTAAGTAAACCTAAATCTGAGTTTCCATAATTTAGACATTCGAAATCAAATCAAACCCATATCTGGACCGAACACAAAATCGAACACAAAACTAGATCTGAATGTCAATGTCTAGATATAAACCAAAACATACATAATCGATCAAAAAAGCACATATCTGTGTATTCTTATAGAGAGACGCACACAATAAAAAGAAGAGAAAGGGAAGGGCGAGAGACGAATACCTGGAATTTGAAGAAGACTTCAAATAATTTCAGTAATGGGTGAATGGCGGGGTGTTGATCCGAACCGACGGTGTCCATGGCATGAGAGATTTATAAGTTGTAACAAGAGAGAGAAAAATGGAAGGCGGTGCTACGAATATATGCGGTGACGAAGGACAGCAATGGTGGCGGAGGACGGCGATGGTGGTGGCGGTGGCGGTGATGGACGGTTGTTGTGGCTCTGTTTGTTTTTTAGAGAGAGAGGCTCTGCCCTCTCTCTATAATATTGTTTTAGATTAACTGGAGTGTTAGCAAATATCCCATTCCACTATTTCATTTTTATGTTTTATATTTTTATTTTAATTTTTTGCAAAAATTATATTTATACAATGTAAAATTTTGTCTTAAATTTTTTTAATAAATAAAATTTATAACTTATTTTTCTATATATTATACTCCCTCCGTTCCAGCTCAGTGGAGACCAAAAATTTGGGCATACCGATTAAGGAATAATAAAATGTGACTGCTATAGTGAGAAGCTTCCTACTGGCCTCAATTCGACAACTAAAGCGCAGACTTATCTTAATTGGTTTATGCCCCCTTTATATATACTCCCTCCGTCCCGCTACAAACCGCACACTTTCCTTTTTGGGCGTCCCATTACAAACCGCACACTTCCAAAAAGGAAACTTTATATTAATAAAATATTCACCCTACTCCACTCATTCTCTCTCCTACATTATTTTAATACTCACAACACCATTATAATTTACTATTCCCTCCACTCATTCTCTCTCCTATTTTACTTTTACACTCACAACATTTTATTAAAATATCATATTCCTTAATTCCTGCGCAAACAGTGTTAGTGCGGATATTAGCGGGACGGAGGGAGTAGTTTTTAAAAACTACTTACCGAATTTAAAAAAAATGTTTAAATTGATTACATTTGATTGAACAGTTTTTTCTTTATATTAGGTATGAATTTAATTTCAAAATGTTTAAATTGACTACCATAAAAGATCAGCTTCGTTTAGTTTTGCTTTAATATTCAGATGCTTATGTATTTCATTGACTTAAAACACAGATAATGGCTACAAGCCGTATGATTGCTGTCAAATCAATTGACAAGAAAACTAAACAATCCAGCGTTAATGTCCGCATATTACGTCAATGGGAGCTGATTGGACAATACGAAAAAAAATCAACTGAAATGATATTGGTTGATCAGGAGGTAATAGATCTCATATATTTATTTTCAAATGTTATTAATATTTCATTAATTAATTAATTAATTAATGATATTTAATATTTTATACAGGGATCTAAAATCCAAGCAACGATCCTTAGCAAATTGCCTTCCCAATTTACAAATAAGTTTCAAGAAAGGAAAATGCTAAAGATTTCAAAGTTTGGTGTCGAAGAAAACTGTGTTCAACCATTGCAAAAGGCGATACTAAATCACAAATGGAAACTGTGTATGAGTTTGGCGACTGACGTGTCTGAAGTCGACAAGTCTGTCCAAATTTCAGATAACAGTTTCGAGTTCACGCCTTTTCAAACAATTGGGAGTTTGAATTTGGATTTTGTAGTCGGTGAGAACTATAAATCGCATATATTTTTATTTTTCCGATCTTATATAGATAATTTTTATACAGGTAAAACAAAAGTTACTACTATGATATTTACTTACATTTGCTGAATATTTGTTAGATGTGATTGGAGAGGTGATTTTACCTCTTAGAGATTTTGAGTTTGTGCAGAGGTTTAATGCTAGAAAGTTAGATGTTCAGCTGATTGATAATGAGTATGTGTTTCAAAAATTTTATTCTTTAAAGGTTAATTAATATATTTTGTGACTAATTAAGATATATTCTATAATTACTTTCTACTATTTTGACAGTGGAAATGAGTTGACTGCCGTCCTGTGGGCCTCATTTGGAGATAAGTTAAAATAGTATATTGACAATAGGGGTCAAAACGAGGAAGGCCCAGTGATTTTGGTTTTGCAGTTTGTAATGCTATCTACATACCAAGGTATCTTTTACGTATATTTACTTAAACTGCAATTACGTTTCTGATTCAAGGCATATTATCATGTGAGTGAATTTTATAATATTTATACAGGAAAAACCAAAGTTAGTACTATGAAGCATGCTTCAATAATGCATATTAATGCATCGTTCACTGAAGTAGCGGATTATCTTAGCAAGTAAATGAACACTAAACCTTTATAAGAATCCATGAATTTGTTATATAAATTTGTATGGTTATGTTAATTTACATATATCACTTTTATAGGCGTGAAACTGGATCTTCATCGGTTAGTCGTTCTTTGACTATTACCACTAATGATAGTAGTCGTATCAATAGTGATCTGTGGTTGAAAAAAAAAGAACTCAAGACGATTGGTGATTTGCTCACATGTACAGAGGTATATTATAAATATACTTAATTTTTTATAAAGGTTATACTCACTTAAATATTCTTGAATCAACATTAATCTTTTTTACTATAATCATTTTTATTAGGTTGGCGTATACTCCGTATTGGCAACCATATCGGATGTGGATTCACATGCCATCTGGTACTATGATGGGTGTAGCAATATAAAGTGTGCTAAAGGTTTTGAAAAGAGCAGTAAAAACTGTCCTAAATGCAAGACAACTTATGGCAATGCTATCCCTAGGTAATTGACGGATTTGATTTATATATATATTTATATATATATATATATATATATATATATATATATATATATATATATATATATATATATATACAAATAAAAAAGATTTATAATCATTATCTTCATTCGAACTAATTGTGTACCTATTTTTTTAGGTTCAAAATCAGGATTTTGGTCACTGATATGAATGATATAGATCTAGCTGAGACACACTTTGTTTTATTCGATGCGACATCATCTTCTTTGCTCGGAATGTCTGCTCCTGTAGTTCTTGCCGATGTCTCAGAGGTAGCTAATTTGTTGTTATTTTGTTATTAGATAGATTACTACTTTATAATAGATGTAAAATAATGTTCATATAACATGATGTTCAACAGGGTCAACTACCTGAATCTTTTCGAAAAATGTTTGAAAGACGATGCTAATTCAGGATTGATGTTGACCAAAGAACTGTAGATACTGATCAAGATAAATGAACTTTCACAGTAAAGCAATTATCGGAGGATACGAGATATCATCGCCCAGTTTTTATCACTCATAAATGATAATGTAAGTAGAAAATACATCACATTAGCTTTAGACAAAAGCTCAAATTCATAACCATTAATTGTTTTAAACTTCAGGAGGTTGCTTCCAAATTGAATCATGGAATTGAAATTGTGACCAGGCGAACTGCAATAATGAGGTAAATTTCTTTGTATCCATAGTTTACTTTTTATTTTTCTACTTCACTTTCATTTTGAGAGTTTGCTTTTTATGATCATGTTATTTTACGTTTTTATTTTGTAGGATAAGCCTTTGGAATCTGTGTGTGACAGTTCTTCAACATCAATCACTCCACAAAAACGTTTGTTAGATACTACCTCCAATGATGAAGAGATACAATTGTCTGTTACGAAGGGAATCAAGCAAATTAAACAAGAGGAATTGGATAAATATGCAACAAGGATTGTTTAGCATCGTATTCAGTCTGTCAACTTTTTTCACTTAGTACAATATTTGTTTTTTTTTTCAGTTTTAAACTATTGTGGCTAGAAATAAGAGGATTTTTTGCGAAAATTTTATTTGGAACTATAGTATTTCATTTGGTATTTTAATGATCACATATTTGTGGGTCAGCCAGACATGATAATTCTTAGTTGGTTACTCGATCTTCTTTTGTTTCGCAAACTGGACAAGTTAGAAGAAATAACATGGTTCACCAAAAATATCCATTAATTTATGAATAAATCCAAATTGAAAATAAAACAGATGTACAAACTTCCAAATAATTAGTTAAATGAATGTAATGAGGAATTACTTGATGGAAATAATAAATTGGGGATAGACTATTTCAATTGGCATCCAAAATATAGAAAACTTCAATCAGGCATCAGGATAAATCATATGTTCTTAGTTTTTAATGGCAATCAAAATCAAACAGATAACAAATCATCGATTAATTACAGAAAAATGTAGCGAATTTGAAGACGATCTGAAATCAAACCCTAGAGAGAGAGATGCAGGAGAAGGAGCGAGGAAGACGATCGCAAAATCAAACCCTAGAGATAACTACGGAATTAACTGCAAGAGAAGGAGCAATTGTCGCGAAGGATTTCCTGTGCGCCGTGACCGACGCCGTCGATGTGAGCCCGTGACCTTCGTGCGGCGTCTTCGATCGGAGCGGCGAATTGCGGCTGAATCGGACCAGGAGGGTGAGGTTTGTAAATTTGTGATTTTTGCAATTTAATAACTTTATATAGGTGGGTTTTTTTATATAGTTTGAGGGGGGGTTTGTGTATTTTTCAGGGGCATAATCCACCGCCCAGCCCAGCATCCAGGGGAGCGGACGCACCATAAAATTGGGAGCGGACGCTCCAAGAAAACAGAAACTCCACGCTTAAAAATCCTTCCGTTGCACGAGCGAGCAAGCAAAATGACATGGCCAGCAAACCAGCATCCAAAAATCTGCAGAACCTAAATCCATGCAATACCAAAATCTGTCCTTAATCACGAATCGCATAGCATCCCTAATTATAAAATGCCAAAGCCTCTATAACACCCACAGATAACCCCAACTTTCCAAAACTCTAACAATCCAAGAATTCCTTCCACCCTCAATCCTTCCCTTTCTTTCGTTCCATAATTCAATTACACTACTTAATCAAATTACCGGGATAAATTTTGAGATTGCAACGACTTCAGTCCAGGTTCGCCTATTTTATTTCTTCAAAACTATACATATTCACATCACATCATAAAGGTTTTGAATTTGAACCCTAATGATACTAATAAATTTTGAGATTGAAACTACTTTAAATATATAGGAGATGGAAGAGATTATGTTGACACTTAGGCACACACTATTAAACTCACGCTATTGTAACCATTTCTCTTCATCTTCCAAAGTTGTAACACTAAAATCTTAATAATGTTTTTTGGTTAGGCAGGGACCTAACCTCCCGTGGTTTTGTGCCCGCGAGATAGTTGTCTCAAGGGCTTTCCACGTTACATCATATGTCAACATCTTTTTTCTGTATTAATTACTCCCTCTGTGTCACGTGAATGGAGACTTATTTCCTTTTTGGATCGTCTCACGTGATTGGAGACTGCCCAAAATGGAAAGAATGTTGTGAGTGTAATAGTAAAATAGGAGAGAGAATGAGTGAAGGAAATAGTAAATTATAATGGTGTTGTAAGTATTAAAATAATGTAGGAGAGAGAATGAGTGGAGGGAATAGCACTTTTTCTTAGTTATTGTGCCCATTTTATTGGTGTCCATTTTTTTTTATTTTTATTTTTGATACCCAGGTTTCCCAGCTTCGCCGAGTTAGTCCTGGACCACTAGCAACTGGCCCGCGGAGGTAAATCGCGGATATGCCCAAATCAGTCAGGGTGGCAGCACCCCTTATACTCCTGGCCCCAAGGGAGCCCTCCTACAACGCGGTAGTTGAACTCCCCACACTGAAGTTGCAAGCCCAGCAATGTCGCTTCCTTAACTGAATGGATGTGCCCGGGAGGCTCATAAGGACCCTGAAACCCAAGGAAGAAATTAATCCACAAGGATTCCCCTTGGGGGGAATCGAACCGGTGACCTCCCCTACGGGAAGCCACCCAAGATACCATTGGGCCATGGCCCATTAGGTCCTTATTGGTGTCCATTCACGTGACACGGAGGGAGTATACTCCTAATATCCGCTATAGGGATGACCAAAACCAGTTCCGGGCCCGGTTCCGGTTCGGAACCGCCGGTTTCGGCTCGGAAAATGTATGACCCTTAACCGGCCCGGATTGCTCACGGTTCCGATTAATTCAGTTCCGGTTTTCTCCCCGGTTCGTCCGGTTTCGGGCTTTTTTCGGTCCGGTTCCGGTCCGATTCTATTGAAAAACAATGAATTTTCGTCCGGTTCCGGGCTTTTTCCGATCCGGTTCACCATTTTGGTGACCCTTAACCGGCCCGGCTCCAAACCGGTTCCGGTTACCCCGGTTCCGGTTTTCGTGATGGTTCATGGCGGTTCCGGGCTTTTTCGGTCCGGTTCCGGTCCGGTTTTCCGGTTCCGGTCCGGTTTGGCCATCCCTAATCCGCTACATTGATTATCAATTTCGATTTATATTGTTACTTAAAAATCAATTAAAACACATAAATAATTATTTCTTTAATCAAAAAAAAAAATTATTCACCGTCGGATACCGACGGGTTACTGACTAGTTGCATATAAAAACCAAAAAGCCTAAAAAAATGTTTTTTAACTTCACAAAATTTTGGGGGAAACTAGTTTTTCCAAAATATTATAAAAAGTCTTGTTTTTTATCTAATAAATCAACTCCAAACATAATCGATTTTTCTAGGCTTTTCTAGGTTGGTTTATTAAGAATCGATTTTTAAAATAAAACAGGACTTTTTATAATATTTGAGAGAAACTAGTTTCTCCCAAAATCAACTCTTATAACTTATACTCCCTCCGTCCCACTTCAAAGGTTTCTACTTTCCCTTTTGGTCCATCCCACTTCAAGGCTCCCTTCCAAAAATGGAAATTTTTGAACATATTTATACACTTATGATTTAATATATTTACAAAAAAATCATTCATTATACCCTTATAAAAATAATATACAGTATTTACAAAAAAATCAATCGTTAACTTACTATTCCTCCCACTCATTCTCTCTCCTATTAAATAACTAGAATAAGCCCGTGTCCGAGGACACGTTAATTTTTTTATTTTTATTTTTAATTAAGCCTGTGTCTGAGGACACGTTTTTTTTTTTTGTAATTTAAAAAAAAATTTAAGGGCAAAATGGGAAAGAGACAAATTAGTGAGGGCAAAATGGTAATTTCGGCACTTGGAACTGTTCAAACAACTGTAGCACCCAGGTCTAATTTATACTATAGATTTTAACTTTTACATTCTCTCTCCTCTAATCTTCTACCTATTTTCAAAAAAACCAATCATTAACTATTATTTCCTATCCCACATTTAACTTTTACATTATCTCTCCTCTATTTTAAACAACACAATTTTTTTTCTTAAAAAGCGTGTAACCCACACCAAGGAACCTTGGTGTGGGATGGAGGGAGTATGAAACACATCTATATTCACTCTTAATTAAAAAAAAAATACCCCAAATTGCCCACCATTTTCATATACTCCCTCCCTCCGTCCCACTTCAAATTATCCATGGTATAATTTCACAATTTTTAAGAAATTTTTTAAAAAATGAATAAGGAATTGAAAGTGGGTAGAAGATTAGAGAAGAGAGAATGTAAAAGTTAAAAACATTTAATAGGAAAGAGAATGAGTGGAAGGAATAGTAAGTTAATGAATGATTTTTTTTTAAAAAAATATGTTAACATTATAAGGGTATAATGAATGATTTTTTTATAAATATATACTCCCTCCGTCCCATTTCAAGCTTCATGATGGAGAAGGTGGCACGCAAATTAAGGAAAAAGGTAAGTGGAGAAAGTGTTCTGAGTATAAAAGTAAAATAGGAGAGAGAATGGGTGGAGAGAATAGTAAATTTGAAAAGTGTTTGTGAGTATAAAAGTGAAATAGGAGAGAGAATTAGTAGGTGGAATAGTAAAGATTTTTTGCCATTTTAGGAAAGGTGAAGCTTTTAACGGGGCACCCATTTTGACAAAATGTGAAGCTTGAAATGGGACGAATGGAGTAAATATTATGAGGATATAAATGTCCGAAATTCACATATTTCCATTTATAGAATGGACACTTTGAAGTAGGACGTTCCAAAAAGAAAAGTGGACACTTTGAAGTGGGACGAATGAAGTGGGACGAAGGGAGTATTATTTATGATAGTTTTAATTTTTAGCAAGAAATACGTGATTGTATATAAGATTCATCAACTAACTAAAATGAAGTCTTTGTTTTTCATCTATTTTTTGGCATAGTATTGCGAAAAGAGTTGATCTTGTAAAAAACTTGTTTTTTTTTAAATTTAAGGAAAAATCATTTTTATATTGGCACTTAATAATACATGCATTGACACTCTTCACACCGACACTTTTTTATAGTGACACTAGCACTTTTTTACCCTACACTGACACTCTTTTATAGTGGCAATTAATACTCCCTCCGTTCCACCCCAAATGTCTCAAAATGGGTTCGGCGTAGGAATTAAGGAAAGTAATGTAGGAAAGAGAAAAAGTTTAAATGTTGTGAGTATGAAAAGTGATATAGGAAAGAGAAAGTGGGGTAGAAAATAGTTAGTGGATATTTATTGTGAGTATGACAAGTGGATCCCACAAATAAAAAAGTAATAAAAACTTTCTTTTTTTTTGGGTTGAGACATTTTAAATGGGACGCCCAAAATGGAAAGTTGAGACATTTGGAGCGGGACGGAGGGAGTAATACATACTCTGGCAATCTTCACACACACTGACATTTGTTTACACTAACACTAACACTTTTTTACACTGGTACTTAATAATACATGCACTGGCCTATCACTTTTTACACTGACACTTTGTTACACTAACACTGACACTGGCACTTAATAATACATGTACTAGTACTATTTACACTGTCACCGTTACACTGGCATTTTATTACACTAACACCGGCACTTAATAATACATGTACTGGCACGCTTTACGCTGGCACTTTATTACTCTAACACTAGCACTAGCGAGGTAATCAAAACACGTTTTTTCTAAACTTAAGAAAAAACGCGTTTTTTTGTAAGATTTTGGCTTGCGGAAAATATTTTGTTGATTTTATTACTTTATTTTTTTTTTCGTTTCTTTTAAATTTATACATTTTATATTTTATTTCTATGTTATGGACACATTTTGAAACAAAAAAAAAAGTCTTTCATTTTTGGATAAAAATCATTTATTTTGAAACAGAGGTGTTCTTAAAAAAAAAAAAAAAAAAAAAAAAAATCACTGCAATATTGTTGTATTTTGAATGTAGATGAAATTCTATAATTTTTGAAATGTAATGTGGCTTTATTTTAACTTGTCTTATTTTTTAGTAGGTGTAATTATTCTTTTGTTAAAGAATATTAAAAAATCATATATTTTACTTGAAATGCAAAATAAATTATTATTTGATTTAATTTAATTATTTTAATAGTATAAGACTATTTTATTTCAACAAAAAAAATTATATGATTTAATGACAGAGTCGATCGGCATGCAAATAGGTCAATTTATTCATTAGAGGCATTTCGATATTCTTATTATAATCTAATATTTTTCAACTTTTTTCACAAACAGACACAACTAGCTTATATTAGCCATAAATTGCTTCAAAACACACCAAACTATACGATTAAACTTTTAGTTTTTCAAGTGTATAATGAATTATGAAAAGAAAAAAAAAGTATAAAAAATATTTTGGGACAAAGTTGTTTAAAAGATTATACGGTCAAAAATTTCAAATTTTTTTAACATTTTCAATTAAAAAAAACATTTATTTTCGGACTCTAAAATAAATATCACTGTTAAAAAACTACCCCTCTTCTTCGTTTGAAGAAACTATATAAGTTACAACGTCTTTGGCACCGACTTTAAATTTGCAAGGGGGGGGGGGGGGTTTCCTTTTCTGTAGTTTCATATCCCGGAAAAACTTTTTAAATATAGCATGCCAGGGAGTAAAAGAATCTTGTTACCTTTCAATGTGAAAGATTAATCTACCAAAAACAAGTGCTCAAACTTCCCTGGATTTGTCAGCAAGGAACTAGAAAGTATCATGCCATGTCAGACTTCGTCAACTCTTCGGTAGAAAAGTACATAAGCAGCTGAAGTTTTAATCTTGTCCTCACTAATAGCAGATACATGACTGTCGTCAAAGTCATACCATTGATCTCCATCGTGCTGCATTCATAAAAAAAGAATAAAAAAATTTCAAACCTCAAGATGGTGTCACAGTAAGTTTTCTAGAGAGAGAGAGAGAGCGTTTGTGTGTGTGTGTGTGAGAGAGAGAGGGGAAACTTACATGGACAAAAAAGAATCAAATCTCAGGATGGTGTCACAATAAGTTTTCCAGAGAGAGAGAGAGAGTGTGTGTGAGTGAGAGAGAGAGAGAGCTTACACGAACAAATGCAGTATAATGACCGCCTCCCATGCTTCCATAATGATTACTTATTGCATAAAGCATATATCGGTTACATGATGGTCCACTCTTACAGGCAATGTATGACGACAAATCAAGATCACGGACAGGGAAGTCAACAAATGTCTCCAGTTTGTTCTTCAGATACCTGTTGTATGAGAATCTCTTCAAATGAATGACTAAAATCTCTGGCAGTCTCCAAAGATCTAGCTTTTTACTGGCTTGACAATGCTGCTTGCAGCCAGGACAAAACCTAAGATCATGCATACAACAATAGAGCATGTTAAGTAAAACTGCCCATGAGCTTAAGCAAGACACTCTCGAATAAAAATACCAAGAAATGAGAAAAAAAAAATCAATGCAAAACAGAGCAGGAACAACCGGAGAAAGATAAAAGGCATTGAAATGGTAACAAGGAAAATGATATATCCACAGAATGCATTTAAGTTTTACTTAATATGAAATGGGCATACAAAAGAAATTAATAAAGGGAATTTAAGAAGACAAGATACTGACCACATATCTTCGGGTCCAAGAGGCTCCTCCTTAATGAAGGCTTCAAGGCATTTATAGAGAGAAACAGACTCTTGAGGACGTTTTGCAAAGAACCCAGACTTGAAGATTTCAGGTAATGGGCTAAGAAGACGTTTATCACACCGGTCAACCATTTTATCTGGCCAAGAGACAAGAACGTACAACCGACCAGCCAAATCTGTTGAGCTTACTGATTCATCCATCACAATCTCGGAAACCCTCACCTTTCCTTTCTCATCTGTAAAGTAAAACTGTAAATCAGTATTACAGTGTGATTCAGACTCTTCCCCATCAGCAACAACCTCACTTAAACCAGGACTTGTGGAATCTTTCATTTCCGCAGCCTCAGTTGCAGCATTCACAGTGTCAACATTGTTGCCTTCAGAAATGCCACCGTCTACTAAGAATGGTCTAAGCACTTTCATATACAGATCACGGATCTCATGTCCGTTACGAATTTCAGAACCTGCTACAAGAGGAATTCCAAATGACTTCCAACTTGATTTAATCATCCCATAGCCCCTGATAGTAAAACATTTATTAGATAGTTGCAAGTGAATAACTCCGTTTAGACGAGTCAAAGGAAATTTTCAGTATTAGCAAATAGAGGGTAAAAGATAAGATAACTAACACAGAAACCAAAAGGAATTATACAAAAAGTTGATGTTATTGAATTGCTAATAGCAAAAAACTACCATTTCCTGGTGAAGTTTAGCAATTAAGTAAAAAAAAATTAAGAGTGCTTTAGTCCATGTTAGGAGGGTATATAAAGAAAGACTGGCATATAGCATATTATGGGAAATTGTGCCTAGCCTTCCACACAAAGTCAGTTTCAACTCAACTCATATAGTTCGTAATGTAACAATCAGGTTGCAAGGTCTGCTGAATATTTACCATAAGTGGGGTAACATGTTGAGAGTCAACACTGACTCTAGATTTATCTAGAATATTCTAGAGCTTTCTAGAATGTTCTACCAACTCTAGATTTATCTAGAATATTCTAGAGCTTTCTAGAATGTTCTACCGACTCTAGATTTATCTAGAAAATTCGAGAGCTTTCTAGAATGTTCTACTAACCCCTCTTTTAGAAGATAGAAGAAGGCTCCAGATGAAGAAGAAAGGAGAAGCTTCCATACTTGAGAGAGAAGCTCAAATGGGATGGAAGTTTCTGGAGAGTTGAGGGTGATTCCTTAAGCACCTTAGGATGAGTATAAATAGGGAATTGACTTCCCCAATTTGTGCACTCTTGAGTTAGAGTCCAGAGAATAAGAATTGAGTGTAAGGCTCCTATTGTGAGCTACAATCTAGTGTGGTGAGTGTATTAGTGTGTGCAAGAAAGCACTTGTACTTTGTCCATCGTAAGTAATTGTATAGTAATAATAATAATAATAGTGTTTATTATTATTACTTGTGTGGTTCGCCAATTCGGGTACGGAAATTCAACAAGTGGTATCAGAGCGGTACGACTCGGGATCGTGGGAACCGCTGCTGAGGCGTTGTTCGGTATCGTTGCAAGTGCACAGTAGGAGACTGTGAAGCTCGTGGTGGGAGACCAAGCTTACTTGGTGACGTGCGAGGAGGCAGTACCAAGTCACGATGATAGATCCGGCAAGCGCATTTGGTGGAGTCAGGAGACTCAACAATGGCAACTACAAGTATTGGCGAACATGTATGCAATCGTACTTACAAGGACAAGAGTTATGGAATATTGTGGGTGGTAGCGAGACCACGCCACTGAAAAAGGACACTCAAGCATTCCGCAAATGGGAAGCTAAAGCCGGAAAGGTGATATAAGCACTAAAGATTAGCGTTGAGGATGAACTGTTGGAGCATGTCGAATATGCTCAAACTCCGAAGGAGATAGGGGAAACGTATGCGGCGCTATTCTCGAGGACGAACTCGTCTACAGATGCTCGAGAATGAGCTAATGTCAACTACACAGAAGGATCTAACTGTAAGTCAATACTTTCATAAAGTTAAATCTTTATGTCATGAGATCTCGAAGTTAGATCTAGACTCAAAAATTAATGAGCAACGGATGAAAAGAATAATCATCCACGGGTTGAGAGTTTAAGGGTTTAGTTACTGCGATTCGTGGTTGGGCCACACAACCTTCTCTTTTAAAGTTATAGAGAGTTTGCTGGCCAGCCAAGAAACGCTAGACAAACATACATCTAGGCCTTTAGCCACCGAGGTCGCGGAAGGCAACAAGGACGTGTTGTTGTGGGATGGAAAAAGAAAGATGAGATCCAAGACGAGTATGAAGGTCCGAGGTACAAAGGATGCTCTCACGCAGGTGAAGCGAAACCGAAGAATAAAGATGATTCTCGACTTGATGAGTGGAGACGAACCAATGAATGTTACAACTGTGGTCGCAAAGGGCATTTTCTAAAAGATTGTCCATTCAGGAAGAAGGTTGTCGAAGGAAATGCAGTTACCAATCAAGATCCCTATGATAGCGAAGAAGGGTGGGACATGGAAGCATCCTTCGCAGATATAAGGATTCATAAAGACGACCCAGAAGAGGAAGAATGGTTTGAGGACCACGCTTACCCGGTTACTACCGAAGAATGTTGGATTGATGACAACGTGGAAAGCAAAGAAGAGATTGACTTTGACGAAGGTCGATGGTTTGAAGATGTAGCTGCCACGGTCAACATTGGATGTAAGGACATTTTAGACGATAACGACACTTTAAAAGCATTAACAAGCATGGTCGAAGTTGGTTCGAAGGAAAAGACACTTGAACTGGCCGACTTGAATTTGGATGACCCGAAGCTCGTAAATAAAAAGAAGCCAAAGATTAAGGGGGAGCAACATCAACAAGATTCAACACATGCACAAGCTCGAGAGAAACCACCGTTGAATGTGGATATCGAGAAGCAATCACAATTGCTCCGAGAACGATCAGAAGTAAGCAATGTCACGAACGGGCGCACGAAAAAGACGATTGAAGAGAAAGGTGAATGGTCAATAAGCGCCGATGAAGAACAAAGCCAACAACAAGGATCAATTGGGAGAAATCCGCTCGTACGGTTCAAGAAGAAAGAAGGATCAAGTGGGAGAAATCCGCTCGTACGGTTCAAGAAGAAAGAGTCAGTATTGAGGGGGAGTGTTGAGAGTCAACACTGACTCTAGATTTATCTAGAATATTCTAGAGCTTTATAGAATGTTCTACCAACTCTAGATTTATCTAGAATATTCTAGAGCTTTCTAGAATGTTCTATCGACTCTACTAGATTTATCTAGAAAATTCGAGAGCTTTCTAGAATGTTCTACTAACCCCTCTTTTAGAAGATAGAAGAAGGCTCCAGATGAAGAAGAAAGGAGAAGCTTCCATACTTGAGAGAGAAGCTCAAATGGGATGGAAGTTTCTTGAGAGTTGAGGGAGATTCCTTAAGCACCTTAGGATGAGTATAAATAGGGAATTGACTTCCCCAATTTGTGCACTCTTGAGTTAGAGTCCAGAGAATAAGAATTGAGTGTAAGGCTCCTAGTGTGAGCTACAATCTAGTGTGGTGAGTGTATTAGTGTGTGCAAGAAAGCACTTGTACTTTGTCCATCATAATTCGTAAGTAATTGTGTAGTAATAATAATAATAGTGTTTATTATTATTACTTGTGTGGTTCGCCAATTCGGGTACGGAAATTCAACATAACATAGAGAATGTCAGTGATACCAATTCATACTTCATCACAGAGTGAGAAAAGCTCTAAGCTTTCAACCCCATGCCCCAACTAGCTTGACTCGCTTTACTGCCTTAATGTTCTGTAGTTTCTTCTTTAGCAGCAGATATCATGATAAATGAGTTTAAGTAAATTTCATAAGCTTCACAACTTTTATCTCACCATTTTGATATACATATATGTGTTTATATATATATACACACACACACACACATAGATAAATATATGCATATTAATTTACCACGGGTCATTGAATAATTGTACAAAAAAATCTAGGCCATTATGATGTCAAAGGGAGAAATAGAGGTAAAAACTGGGAGTGGATGAACAAATCCGATAGTAGAAAGGGCACTAATGCTCTTCACCAACTTCTGGTGTTCTAAGACATTTCCATATTGATCTACTTGCATGGAAAGGGCAAATCACTTCTTATCACATCTCTAACCATTTAGTAGCACTTCGACTTGCATCAAATGATTAATTCCTGAAAATGAACATAATGTTCTCCTCCAAACATTAACTGCCTTCTATAAACTAATAACTTGCTTGAGATTAGTTTCCAAATTCCACCCAGTATCATATTCTCATGTGTATACTTAAATATGTAAATACACGAGCATACACTTCCATATTCACCCATTTGTGACTTCATAATTCATATGACCATGTAAGCTAGATACTCATGGTTGTATTCTTGTCAGTATCTATACTTTTCTTCTTCTTCATCGTCACTATCACTTCCGACCAATCATCACCTTCCCAAACGCATGTGTCTCATTTAAAGTTCAGGAATTATACCAATTCAATGTTGATTACTCCGCAAATCTACATTTTCTAAAGTGAACAATACTGGAGATTGAATTACCAATGTAATTCAAGATTCTTTTATAACTATTTTTGGTTCTCGAATCACTTTTTGACGTATGGTCTTCAGTGGTAATAAATGCCGTTGTATATGTCCAGGTGTCAAGTATATAGTCACTACTACTACTGTTAGGATCTAGAAGCCAAAACACCATCAAAGCACCAAATTTAGCTTGAAGTAAATCAAGGGTTTGCAAGTATAAATTCCTATATTTGGTTGGTCGGCATAGGCTAGCTGGGCTTAAATGGAGAATCCAGTTGCGTGTGTGTATTCTTCACTTATCACATCTATAGAAGTGGCCTTTTACTTACCTTGGCATTCCCTTGGGTTGGAAATCGTCGGTTGTATTAGCTTCTGGGATCCTCTCGGGGAGAAGGTGGCCGGGCGGTTGGATGGACAGTAGCGTGCTTATACTTCCCTTGGGGGCTGGCTTACCCTGTTTGACTTGTGCCTTTCTAATATCCTGATTAATTATCTCATGTTTTTAGGCTTTCTGTGGTACGAAAGGTTGGAGGTCTTATCGGGTACTTCATGTGGTTCAAGACAGGTGATGATAGAAAAAGATCATCTAGTGTCGTTGCTTACATGTGCAGGCTCAAGGAGAAAAGTGGGCCAAGGATCAGGAACCTAATTTGCAAGAATATAGCTCTTAGGAGTAAGTTTGGTGTTGAAGGCAAGGATAGGATGCTGATGTAAGTCCATCCCTCACATATGCAAGCCTATAAGGAAATTCATAAATTAATGTTTTTATCTTTTCAAATGTCAGTCACTACCATTGCGTTGAAAAGAATGGGAAGGTTCCTTTTAGGCAGGGCACTCTGGGCATTCCGCACTTCTTATCCTTGTTTATTCAAGGTTGCTATTATCATGATACTCATTTTTCTAGTTTGTAAATGTTGGGAGGATAATAGTTTTTTTTTTTAAATTCATTATATTAAAAAACTTGATGATAAAGAAGCTCAAAAAGTCAGAGCTTTGTTTGATCAGTTGCTTTCCAGCCTTTCCTTCCATCCTTCTGACAGGGTTGACTTTTGGGATCCAAATCTTAAGTCGCTCCTCCATTATATCCTTTTTTATTTTATTTTTCTTATTCTTTTAGATCTACTCCCTCCGTCCCATTTGAAGGTTCACTTATTTCCATATGGGTGTCCCATTTAAAGGTTCACCTTTCCTAAAATGGAAATGAGACCCACTTGTCATACAACAATTATCCACTTACTCCACTTTCTCTCTCCTGCCCAACTATCTACACTCACAACACATCACCTTCTTCACTTTTTTTCCTAATTCTTGTGCCCAACTCAAATGGTGAACCTTCAAATAGGGCGGAGGGAGTATTTCCTATCTCTTCTTTTATAAGAAAATCCAAGGCTTTGTACAAACTAAAAGTGTTTGCCAGGTCCTCACATTTAATCGGTTAAACACAGATAATTAGAGGTGTAAGCCCAACATAGCCATATCATGATAATTATGTTATGTGCAGGGAGCATAATAGGCTTGTGGGCATTTAGTTTTACTTTGTCCGGTGGCTTGGAAATTGTGGTCTTCACATCTTCGATATTCAAGGCGAGGGGTGGTTTGCCCTCATTCTAGTGGAGTTTTTGTTTGTGAGAAGGTGTTTGGGTGTAATGGGAAGAAGGATGCTCGAACTCTTTGAAATTGTGCGGTGTTTGGTAACTTCTTCCGTATAGAGTGGTGAATTCTGGCATCTTTTGGTTATGAGCTTCTCTCTCTTTTACAGAAGAGAATTTTCCATTGTGCCTCACCCTTGGCTTCAGGACTAGGCACCTTAATTGGGTATCCATAGGTGATCTCTCAAGGATTTGTGGACAGTAATTATGTAACTTGTTCTTGTCTTTTCTCTATCCGTTCCTTTATTTATATATGTATCTTTGGTTCTAATAGATAGCTTATGTGTTGTTTTTGTATATCCTCTTCTTGATCTAAAACCGTCTTGTTATTTTATTAATATACGCACATGTATGTATAGCATGTACACACAATGAATTAAGCTTCTGCCGCCTCAGAAAACTCTTGATTCATCATTGCATCTTTGTAGATTTACCACTCGTGCAACTCTACATCCATATCAACCACTATGCCTCAATGGACATGAACATGTTCAATAAATTTAAAATGTGCTTCCTTTTTGGCTCCAATATTCCTGAGGCAGCTCTTTAAGTCATTTTGACAAATAAAAGGAAAACTCTCCTCAACTCTACGCATGCGTGTGCTATGCTTGGTTCATATATTTTTGGAGGAGAATTAATAGGAAGTCATGTTGCATTACTTGGTTAACATGGAAAATTCGGAGAAAAGGGTGCAAAATAAAAAATAATATTTAATGTCACATGCCATTTTCTTCTCTACTGCCATACCTAACAACATAAGAACTTGTCATAAACTTGCTTTCCCCTTCCACTTTCTTGCAGACTCGTGAAGCAAAAAACCTTAAGCCATCTTGTTTATATTCTCTAATATAGTCTAAAATATCAACATCCCCAAATATAATCAAGCTTAATATGGAAATTGTACGGGCTTTAGCATATCTTATCCCTTAGCCCTCCGAACATACCTCCTTTCCATTCCTTGCGGAATTCATCAAGCAAATAATTCTCAATCCAGCTTGTTTTAATTCCTTAAGTAAGATTATCTAAAATATCAACCTCCCCAAATGCGATATAGCTTAGTATTAATAGTTTATGTCTTACTCTTCAGTATCTCTTATCCCTTGGTCCTCATTGCATATCAATATTGGTATTGTGTCAAGAGGCATTGTATAGAGTGGTGAATTCTGGCATCTTTTGGTTATGAGCTTCTCTCTCTTTTACAGAAGAGAATTTTCCATTGTGCCTCACCCTTGGCTTCAGGACTAGGCACCTTAATTGGGTATCCATAGGTGATCTCTCAAGGATTTGTGGACAGTAATTATGTAACTTGTTCTTGTCTTTTCTCTATCCGTTCCTTTATTTATATATGTATCTTTGGTTCTAATAGATAGCTTATGTGTTGTTTTTGTATATCCTCTTCTTGATCTAAAACCGTCTTGTTATTTTATTAATATACGCACATGTATGTATAGCATGTACACACAATGAATTAAGCTTCTGCCGCCTCAGAAAACTCTTGATTCATCATTGCATCTTTGTAGATTTACCACTCGTGCAACTCTACATCCATATCAACCACTATGCCTCAATGGACATGAACATGTTCAATAAATTTAAAATGTGCTTCCTTTTTGGCTCCAATATTCCTGAGGCAGCTCTTTAAGTCATTTTGACAAATAAAAGGAAAACTCTCCTCAACTCTACGCATGCGTGTGCTATGCTTGGTTCATATATTTTTGGAGGAGAATTAATAGGAAGTCATGTTGCATTACTTGGTTAACATGGAAAATTCGGAGAAAAGGGTGCAAAATAAAAAATAATATTTAATGTCACATGCCATTTTCTTCTCTACTGCCATACCTAACAACATAAGAACTTGTCATAAACTTGCTTTCCCCTTCCACTTTCTTGCAGACTCGTGAAGCAAAAAACCTTAAGCCATCTTGTTTATATTCTCTAATATAGTCTAAAATATCAACATCCCCAAATATAATCAAGCTTAATATGGAAATTGTACGGGCTTTAGCATATCTTATCCCTTAGCCCTCCGAACATACCTCCTTTCCATTCCTTGCGGAATTCATCAAGCAAATAATTCTCAATCCAGCTTGTTTTAATTCCTTAAGTAAGATTATCTAAAATATCAACCTCCCCAAATGCGATATAGCTTAGTATTAATAGTTTATGTCTTACTCTTCAGTATCTCTTATCCCTTGGTCCTCATTGCATATCAATATTGGTATTGTGTCAAGAGGCATAGTCTCTCTACCTTGGATACTATAAGCATACTAGTGTGTTACATACCTTTGCACGAAGATCAAATCAAACACACCACAAACAAGCATTTCGAGGGTAATATTTTATCAGTTCAGAATAAAACAGAGAAAGAAAAAAAAGGGGGGAATTGTGAAGTGATGATGTCATAACTTACTTCTCCAACTGCTGATGAATGAAAACAACCAAAGAATGTTTCTCAAAATCCTTTGGCACCCTATAGGCAACAAGTCGATCGTCATCTCTAATCAATGATAATGAATCAGATGACTCCTCTAGAAAGCGTATAATGTGATGGTTGTATACCTGTACAAGATTTTCAGTTTCAACTTAGAGCTAAATCATACTCCCTCCGCCTCAGAAAGATAGTCTCATTTTTATTTTGGTGGTCAACTCAAGAGAACTTTAACCAAGATTTTATGACAAATTGATTACCGTCGTGATATTCTATAAATTGTTATTGGTGCACTACAAAGGATAATATCAATAACAGTATTTAGAAATTTATGAGAATAATCAAAATTTTATAAAAAACTGATCAAAGTTCAATTGAGCTAACCACCAAAAACAAAATAGGAGTATAGGACTATCTTTCCGGGACAGATGGGAGTATATTTGTGAGAACAAGAGTTCAATAGAGATGATTAAGGCTGCGATAATGCAAAACAATAACCTACTACAGCTGTAGCAACATACCTCAGCAACTAAAAGGGTTTCATCAAGCCCTAAAGAACACATGGTGCTTAAAGACTGAATGAGATCTTCAAACTTCCCAATCTTTGGAACTGTAATGGTTACGGTAAATGGCATTGTACTCCCATCATTGTTCACCACTGTCAAACTCATTGTCCTCATAGATGTTGATGGCAGCGGCAATGACAGGTACATGAACGGATCAAATGTGATAGAGACCTTTCTGCAAAGAGGGCATACTAACGTGGACTTGTACTGTCCCTGCAATGATAGTTAACCATGACATAGTAAGTCATCAAACAGAAAATGCTTAAAAACTAGATTCAGTATTCACAGGTAAACAGAAGGCAAGCTGTTCATACGCATAAAAAAGTGTAAGGCTTAAATCTACAAAAATATGTGCTTCTGCTAATATCTCCTTTGATGTGCTTACATAGTGGCAATAAATGTATGTACTTGATATTTTATTAAGAAACAGATGTAAGCACTTCATGCAGAGTCTACATTTTACTGCAGTAATACCCTAGAGCATGACAGAAATCAAACTTAACAAGACGATTTGGCACCGGGTTTTTTTTAAATGACAATTCAGTGCAGTTTTGAATTTTTATAAAACCACACAGTTTAGTATGGTTTGTGAAACGATAGGTAAGAACTTTAACTATAAAGTGTGCCTTTCCAAAGAAATAAAACCTTATCAACCAGATATACCAGCAAAGATAACTACGATTAACTGAATAGGAACGTCTTTTGGTCATCAAGAATCCAATTTTGGAAATTAGATTCAAATAATCAAAGCTGGAAAATGACAAACTTTGTTGCTCTACAAGTCAAGCTTAACACTCCCTCTTCCCAAAAGAGAAAAAATAAAACTGCCCCAACTTTTACTATTCTTGGACAACAAAATTACTTGGACCAAACATTTATAAGAAATTCCTAGTTCTTGTACATTGATAAAAATTGTAATTGATCTTACTATTCTTACATTAATTGAATACAAAATTTAAAACATACGGAGTAATAAGTGTATGTATATATTAGTTTGATTCCATCCTATGTCAACTTTTAAAAAGGAAATGGACAATTTTTCTGAGATGAAGGGAGAACAAGATGTTGGAACAAAAATTATTTCCGTCACACCCCAGCCTCCCTTTTGAGAGGATGACAAAAGTCTGAAACTAAACCTTCAGAAAAGGTCTTTTAAAGTTGAAAACCATATGTATGTTCAGTCTGGCCATGCAAGTAAATTCCTGAAATCCAGCTAAATTATCATTCTGATATATGCTAGACTAAAACTTCGCAGATCCAAGGTATCTAGGAAATCAACCTAGATATGGTAATTACCTGGCAGACATCAACAATAATAGAGTCATTTCGAGCCAAATGATTCTGCCAATATTCATCAGCAACATCTCCATCTGATCTTCCATCTGCATCTTTAGCTTCAGAATAAGGTTTGCATTTCACACGATTCAAATCCTCGTGGAGTCCATCCAATAAGAAAGCAAGGAGCTCCTGCAGTAAACTTTGAACTTTTATCAGCCGCAAAACCTAAAACTGAAACAGCCCGAGCACCACCAAATATATATATATATATATATATATATATATATATACACACACACACACAGAGAGAGAGAGAGAGAGAGAGAGAGTCGCAAATAATGTGAAACAAACATTGGAATTCGATAAGAGCAAGAGATAGCTACAAACTTGAGAATCATGCTGATTAAAACCGCTGAACTGGGGAGCAAAATGAGCAAGCTTTGACTTAAATGTACGAGGCGTCACTGTAGTGGCTCCAGGAGCCCATAACGTCTTCATTAAATCTCCAAATGCTGAAGCGATCTCACCCTGGCCAAGGAGTGGAAATTTTATAATAAGCTACTGAACAAGGGCGATATTTCAAAAACAACTTGCAGAATACTGACGCTGTGGCTACAGCAAAGCTACTATTGCCATTTTATGAATGTGTCTTCTTCTTCTATAGAACACAAGTATTAATTATTAATCACACCATAATAATGGCAAGCAAAAAGCAAAGAACATAAAGAGGAATAAGGAACAAAGAGAAGTGCTTGGTGGAAAATGAGCAATTACGTACATTCATGCCAAGTGGGTTGTTATGGTTAATTTCTCTCCTGTAATCTCCAAGGAAGTAGTCAACAAGCTTCGGAGTATGTGCCAGGCACTGAAGAGCGCTGTTCATGAAACATGTATTTCCTAAATTCTGTAATCCGGTCAATCCCAAGGAACCAGCTTCGCAAGAGTTCCTGGAGAAGGATGAAGAGCCGCGTAAAGAAAAGGAATTCCTGGCACTGCCGTTCATAAGTGAAGGATGTGTGTTCTCCTTTTTAGCTTCTCTATGTCTACCAAAATCTGCCAGACCATAAACTTGCAACTCCAAGAGAATCTGCAGAGGGAAAAACAGAGTGGAGGAAAGAAAAAAAGTTAAGAGCGTTCAAGTCTTGTAGCAAATTAAACACACCCTCCATCGAATTAAGGGCTGCCCTACCATTAGCATGTGCATTAAAAATTACATGTTTCATCAAAGAGCCTTTAATCTCTTCTTTTATTTCTAAGAGATGGGGTGGTTGGGTACAAAAACTACACTGAGATGGGGGAAGTATTATATAAACATGAGTTGGCATCTATGTCACTAGCCGGGCCTTTTGATAAAAAGAACCAGAAGTACACCAGGAGAGGAAATGCTTCACTGCAGAATGTAGAATTAACAGATGTTAGTCTATAAAAGGCATTATCTAGTAAAGGTCTAGGCCACCTACAAGTGGTCGCGGCTAAATTTTTTTAGTAATATGTGTTATTACCGACCAACAAAAATAAATAAAACAAGAAGGATTAATCTAGAGTTGTAAAATACTAACAGGACAGTTTTCAACATAAAAAATGCAAAAGGGAAACAAAAATGGTTTAAACTCTAAAGAACTCAGTCGCGGGATATTTTCTTCTTCCACTAGCATTTATAATACATAACAGTTTTTTTTTTTTTGTTGTTAGATTAAAGATAAAGTGTACATTAAAAGTTACCATATAACTACCTACCCAATAATCTCCATCAAATTCCCATAATATCACCCCCAACATACAAACTACACCAGCAAGTGGACAATAAAACAAATGGACTTTTCAATGGATTGAAAGCTTGTACAAATTGTACGTACTACCTTTCGTTTTGTTTTTTATGTTTTTTCACTTGGAATTTTTATGTGTTAAGTAACCAACCCATTTAAAAGCTTGAGCTGTAAGATATGGACTCAACTATGTATATCAAGCCTTAACACTCACACATAGAGATAATAAACATGCCACAACCAGGGCATCACAAACAAACATGGTGCCAACACATGCACTCTTTATACTTTGGGTGAAAAGTGCAAGTAGGATTACTAGGGAATAGTCGGGATAGCTCAGATGGTAGAGCAGAGTCAATCTTACTTATTCTCCCTTTTTCGTCTTTCTTTTACTGCTAGCCGCGGAGTTACCTTAGATATTGCTTCCCGCAAGACCTTGCCAAAGAAGAGTTTTCATGCCACGTTGTGTTACTAACTTATCAAAAAGCTAAAGTTGCAAGACAGGGACTCAGCTTATGCAAGTACTTCATTGATTTATGTTTTTCCAAATGTGTTAATTGATTTTCGTTATGGATGTCTGCCAAGCAGAAGAAATACTATTAATCCAACACTTTGAATTGAGTCAGTGGGCATGCTCTTTTGAAAATATGAATTAATATATTCATAATTGATTGCTTATAACTACTTCTCATCCCTTTCTTACAGAAGTACAGAAGATGTGCATCCTAGAAATTTGCGGTGATTGGACTGGCCGAGAGCATAGAAAAATGGACCCGTTTTCTCTATTTCCCTTTAAAGTTTATTTTTCTTACACTTCGGAGTATGTTGAAGTTGCTCCCCTGTCCTCTCCCACCCCATGTGAACAAACACGAGTTAAGTAAGAAAATAAACTATCACCCCTCTCAATCCATCATGTCTTCCTAAAACCATTCTTATAACAGCAGATACATCACTCTCTGCCAACCTCTTAATTGAATTAATATCTTCTCCCGTAGAGTTTCTTAAGTATTACCCCCCCCCCATTGAGAGTCCATTGTTGTTCATGATAATTAATAAATATAGAAACACATTTTAAGGGACATAGAGGGGGGTACCTTAGGCTCCACATTGGTCATGAGAATTTTTCAGGGTCCACATTAGACATGAATAACAAGTTATCATTGAAAAGGTGACATGCTATAAAGTGTTCTTTTGTTCGGAACCAAATAAGTAGTATTTATCTCTTCCTTATTTTGGTCAGTTGTGCGTAAAGTAAGTCAACACACATTGGCAAGAATTCTAAAACAAGCAAGAATTATGTAGGGTTTTTACTTTCTTTCATTGCCTAGTCGATAATAAATATTCAACGATTTCTCAAAATATAGATACGTAAAGGAATTAAAATATATTCTCCCTGCCAATTTAAATGCTCAGACATGACAGAGATACAAAATAATGACTGAAGTACAAAATTCAAGTACTCCCTTCATCCCAAAAGACGTGTCTCCTATTCTATTTGAGAGGTCCCAAAATAGGTACCCCTCCCCTAATGAGAAAGTTCAAATTAAAATTCTTCATTAGGAGACAGAAAAATAAATGGGCACATCGATTCGAGACCATAGAGAGCTACTTTAAGAAAATAAAAGAACAAGTATTGAAGTCAAAAAAAAAATATCTTATAACTCGAGTAAAGTGAATAGGAGACTTATTTCAGGATGGAAGAATATTTTAATCCGGACATCTATCACTTACATCCTGCTCCGACTGCCGTTGAGGGTCTTTTACATTCCTATTTCTGTCATTTAGAAAAAGCAGTGTCGTCTGTCCAGAAAAATCCCATATGCGTAACTGCAAAAGGAAAATGTAAGATCATATCGGTTTGGCTAAAAACACTGACACATGTAAGTAAATACTTAATATACTGCTTACAAGCTCAGATTCAACATTGAAAATCTTGCAAGCTCTTCGGAATCCTTCAAGTGCATTGTCCTGAAAAGAACAATCACAAACCTCACATGAGCAGGGAAATTGTAATGAAATATATATATACATACATATATATAGAAGTATACATATACACATGTATACATATATGTAGAGAGAGAAGAAAAAAAGAAAGAACGAAACACAGAGCGATAAAAATGGGTGAGAAGTAAATGAAAGAACCCTCTGACATCTAAAAAAATGATCATAATCTTCTGGTCTATGTCATAAATTTTATTCATAAGAAGTCCTGGCACCGACAGGCGACAAGTTTAGAATTCGGTTCATAACCTTCCATTCTTGAAAGATAGAAAACCCCAGTGGGTAACAAGCATTTATGATTAGCAGCAAATTTGGGAGAGGGGTGAGGATGCGGTATGCTATGGAGCAATTAAAATGTAAAAGAATGTTAGGTAGCCGAAATCAACCATTACAAATTTGAACTAAAAGTGGACAAAGTTTGAGTAACACCCGACACCACAAGCCCAGAGGTTTTTTTTTTTTTTTTTTTTTTTTTTTTTTTTTTGTATTTACTAATTACTGTATTTGGATTAAATACTCTTGCCATGCCTGCCAGACATTTCAATTAATTTGGGATGTGGCTCTTATGTCCTCAAGCCAACCATGGATTTAGCATATCATGCATTGATACAATCTTAAATTTTGAGCATGGTGCTACAATTGACAACTTTTGAAGCAAAAGGGTATCTTCCTACTTATAAACTTGAAATGAAAGACTAGCATTTGGTATCCACCAAAGTGGTACAAGCTGAACATGTAACTTTCTGGGAGCAAGTTAAGGACTCGTGGCTCACACTAAATGAGTACTCCTAGCTTGAAAACATAACAGATCCTAGGGCCTACTCCAACCATAGGCAATAGGTCTAGGTTTAGATACTTCGAACTTAACATGGTAACCAGATCTCAAAATAAATGTGTAAGTGTTAGTGCATTCCAGTATTTTCACTTGGTTAGTGTCTTGCTGAGTTCATGCTTAGCTTTCTGCTAACAAACTAGGTTAACCTTGGTTTGTAACATTCTCTACACATAAAATTAAAATCAACGGATGCATGCATGGGAGGTGTTAAGCATGAAACATTGTTTGTTCACCCAAACTTTAGATGGCGCAGTGAGTTGATTGATACAAGCGAAGTGGCACACTGCACAGTGTTTATGCAAGTAAATGCGTTAATAATTATTATGTTTTGAGATAGGAAAAGTTTCTTTCTTTTTATATTAAATATATTAATACTGAAAGTTTTAGATATTAAAAAGAAAGCTTATAGATCAAAAGAAACGGTTGATGTAACATGTCAGTTATTACGGAGTAAAAATATGATAAGGACCAAAATATTTGAAGCAGCTCTCTCTCAATTTGTCATTCACTTCCTAGCATACAAGGAACTCTTTGATGCATTAGTATTGGGTTCATGAGGCTGCAATATAACCCCGAAAGGAAAAATGAAAACATGATTGAACTGTACAAGGGGGTTCTTTATTGAGGAACAAGGTCTCCAAGAAGGTCTGTTACTTTGGTTTTCAAAAAAATGAAAACATGATTAACTGTGCAAGGGGGCTCTTTATAGGGAAATGAGGTCTCCATGAAGGTCTGTTACTTAGGTTTTCAAAAGAAGTCAAGTGAAGAATGACATAATCTGTTGTGCCTTTCAGTTCTAGAATGGGAAAGCTGACCATGGATAACAGGGATGAACATGAGAGCAGTTTTGGCTTGTCCTTATCTCAAGAAAAAACCAAGTGAATTGGAGCCAGAAACATGTATTGATTTTTGGAAAATAGATGAAATTTGTATAAAATCTCAAAACCAGATTTTTAATATCCAACTAAACATAGCCATCCAAAGCAAAAATTAAGGGAAGTGGCAAACAAAAATGAGAGGAAAAATGAAACTTAATGGAACGTCCAAAAAGAAAAATTGAACAAAATAAATAAAAAACAAACACATAAAAGGAGGTACATGTTGTAAAAAACACCAGATAAGTGGCAAGTCATAGATAGCACTTCAGAAATGAAGCAAACAAGTAGTAGGAAAAGTCAAAGATATATGAAACTACATGCACCTTTTTGCTTATTCTTATCCCCAAAGTGTTGGTCTCCCGCATAACAGAAAGCCTGAGCTGTAATGGGTAAACATCTGCCATATCATCCTCTGCAGCTGAAAACGTCCGGCCATCCTTCACTGTACCTTTAGAATTACTATGCCTACATGGAGTAGAAGAATAATGCCAGTACTGAGATATTAAACAATTCCTGAACCATCAGAATATGACTTCTATCCAGAGAGATATGTACTCTGTGTCTCAGTTGTACATACCAACAAGGGTATTCCCGCGCATGGGTATACACTCAAACATATACAAGTGCCGGTCAGATTACATGAATATTTGATTGGCTTATAATTGATACCCATGTAGCTCTAGAAAATAAAGAAAACGGCTAATAATCAGTAAATGAACAAATATAATTGCTAGATTTGGTTTACAAGAGAAAAGACTGATGTTCATACACCGAAGTGCAATGTGAGACTTTCTGAAACAGTAACTAGGAACCCAAGTAAAAATACAGCAACTATCCATAGGAGGATCAAGACAAATGCAATGAAATTTATCAACTTAAAAAATTTCCATTTTGCTTCGAGAGATGCCAAATAAAGCATAGAACAGTAACTAAAACGGTTCCAAGTAATTTTAGTTTTCAACAAGCAAATAAAAGAACTCATGCTCCAAGTGCATCAACTCAAGTGGGAATAATTTCATAAAGCAAAAATCAGGAAAAAATTACGCACCATTGATTGCAACCAATTCATGCTTTATTTATAAATCCATTTCTAACATTGCCTAAAAATATTACATTTCTAAAAGACAGAACAAAAGCTTCAAAATGAAGACATAGAACACACACCATTTAAGTGCCTGCACCCACATTTCTCCAGGAACCAAAGCAAAGTCACGACCAGAAATACCCACTTCCCCATTCCCATTATCCTGCAAAGATGGAACCTCGTCGTCTTTTCTCAGATTGAACGAAATATCTGAATTAAGTATATTGCTGATTAATTTCATCGGCCCAAAAGATGCTGGTGTCGCCGTATAGGGAATCCCCTTCTTCCCATCTAAATCAAGCTCTGAACACCCAGACTCTTGTGCCTGCTTCCACCACCTACACACACACAGTTCGAACAAAAATTCACACCCTCTACCAAAAATCAATCACCAGAATTTCAATCCTACAACAGAAAAACGCATGTAATCAAGGAAGCAGATTCAAATCAACGGTGTGTGTGTGTGTGTGTGTTGGGAACTTAGGATTAAAAAATTGGGAATTAAAATGAGAGTTGAGTAGAGCACCGTAAAGGGACAAAATAGACGCTCTGGTCGTCGTCGACGGCGGCGGCGGCGTCATCGGCGGTGGATTGTTGGGGAAAAGTATCGTCGGAGGGAGAATCTACAGAGGGCGGAGGAGGGTCCATTTGTTGAGATTCAAAAATGGGGGAAGAGATTCAAAATTGCATGAATTTTGGGGAGTGATTAGGTGGTGGTCTGAGCTATGATTTAGATTTGGAGAGAGAGGGAGGGAATGGCGGAGTTGCAGAGAAACAATTGGAGTGTGTGTGAAAAATGGAGGAGGGAAAAGGAAGGAGACAGGAGAGGGGATGCGATCCAAACGGGTCTTTATGTTTTCTTTTATGTTTTCCTTTTTGCGAGTCTAATATTTTTGTAATACAACCATATATTACATGAATTTAATCATTCTGTGTCTGTCGTATACTCCCTCCGTCCCGGCGAAAGAGTCACAAAATTTGTCCGACACGCAAAATAAGAAATGCGAGAAACAGAAAAAAATTTAAATGTCATGAGTATTTAAAAATTAAATAGAGAGAGAATGAGCGATGATGTAAGAAAAGAGAATGCCATGAACAGAAAAAAGAGAGAATGAGTGGAGACAATGATTTGCCGCTTCCTTTTAAAGCCGCTTTTTAAACGACAAAAGCTTAAATAAATCATTTTCACTTTTATGAGATGTTCAAATAAATTCAAATTAACGTGATCTAACAGTGCCAAATAGTATGATTTATTAGCAATTGGCTCATGGTGTCAGTTAGAACATGTAACAACATTAAATTAAGGTTATTTTGAAGATTTTTATTTAATTATATACTCCCTTCGTCCCACCCGATCAGGGCGGCCTCACCTTAACACCGGTGAAGGCCACCGCACCCAGTCAACTTTCTAAAAAAAAAAAATTAGTTTCCTATTTTCTACGCTTACGCTACGCTGTAAGTGTAACATAAAAACGTAAAAAAGAAATAAAATCAAAAAAGAGGAGAAAAATAGAAAAGAGGAGAAAGAGAAAGAACGGAGAAGGAGAAGGAGAACACGAAAGAACGGAGAACACTGTCCGAATCCCATGGCGCCATGGCGGAACGATGAAGAAAATGCGAAAAGGGAGAAAGTTTTCTACTCTATTTTCATTTAATCTCTCGATTTCTCGCACAACAATTACCGATTCTTTAAAGCACAATTGTTCAAGTTAATTTTTTTATTTTTCTGACTCAGATCTTCTTTCTTCTTGTTCATTATAGAAATTATAAAGTAAATACTTCCATTATTCAGATATTGAAGTGATTTGAGGATGAAAATTTCTTAATTTCATTCTCAAATTTCTCCAATTATTTTTAGGTTTTTTTAAAAAAAAAACTGATTTTCTAAATTTTGTTGTTCAATTTCCTGATTGCAAATGTGATACCACAAGATTGTATGTATTGTTTATTTTAATTTTTCTTATTTTGACATTCTTTCATAAATTGCCAGTATTGAAAAAGCTGAAGCAATGAAAAGATATTACAACTCTGTTCAACCATCTGCGAATGTTCAAGTTGAACAAGCTTCTTGTCCAAATATCAAAGTTCAGCGAGTGAGTACTCCAATTGTCCAAGTTAGAGAAGTTTTGAAGGATATGAGTGAGCTTCCCGCAGACCCTGGTTTGCGCCCTTGTATCAGTTCTTATGATGCCAATATTAGGGAGGAAGTTCGACGAGCATACCTACGAATGGGTCCTTATCAACCAAAAAAGAAAGCATCTGATTTTCCTTGAAAGTATTATGATGAAAACACAAGGCGTCGATTTCCTTCTTGGTTTAAAGACTTTCCTACATGGCTCGAGTATAGCATAGCGAAAGATGCAGCATATTGTTTGTGTTGTTATCTCTTCAAACCTGAGCAAGGGGAACAAGGAGGTGGGGAATCATTTGATGGCGAAGGGTTTACTAATTGGAGAAAGAAGTCTAGATTGGGTGTTCATGTTGGTGATCATGGTAGTGTTCACAACAAATGTGCCCAAGCTTGTGATGATTTGCGCAATCATAAACAACACATAGAAATAGCTTTTTGCCAGCAAAATGATAAAGCAAGAAGATTGTATGATATCATGTTGAATGCATCAATCGATTGTGTGTGCTTTCTCTTGCGCCAAGGCTTGGCTTTTCGTGGCCATGATGAATCAAAGAAGTCTTTAAATAGTGGAAACTTTCGTGAGCTTCTTTTTTTCCTTGCAAACCACAACGAGGAAATTAGCAAAGCTACTTTCAATTCTCCTGGAAATCTGAAGTTGGTATTTGCAAAAATTCAAAAGGACATTGTTACTGCACTTTCTTTCTTGACTACTCAAGTTATTCTAAAAGATCTTGGAGGTGGGTTGTTTTCTATTCTAGTTGATAAGTCTCGAGATATATCAGTGAAAGAACAAATGGCCCTTGCATTGAGATATGTGAACAAAGAAGGATGTGTAGTTGAATGTTTCCTTAGCTTAGTTCATGTAAAGGATACGACTTCATTGTATTGAAGATTGCCATTGAATCTCTTCTTGTGAAACATAAATTGTATTTTTCAAATGTACGTGGCCAAGGATACGACAGAGCTAGTAATATGTCGGGGGAGTTTCATGTCTTGAAAACTTTAATTATGGCAGAGAATGAATCGGCTTACTATGTACACTGTTTTGCTCATCAACTTTAGTTGACTCTTGTAGCTGTGGCAAAAAAGCATAAGAATGTGAGTTCTTTTTTAGCCATCTTTCTAATTTATCGAATATCATTGGCGCTTCTTCCAAGCGTAGTGATATCTTTCGATCTGTTCAAGCGGAAATGGTTGCCCAAGCACTTAGGGGGCTTTTGGTTCACCAGAATTGGCCATTCCATGGCGGAATGGAATGGTCAATTCCGTTGACCTTCATTCCTTCGCCGTGTTTGGTTCAAAATTTCCATTCCCCCGGAATGCTCAATTCCTTGGTTTGATGGAATTGGACATTCCTTCCATATATGGAAGGAATGGCCAATTCCCTTGGCAACGGAATGAAATTTTTTTTTTTGACCAAAATACCCCTACCTATCCCCCCCAATCCAGCCCCCACCCCACCCCCCCCACCCCCAACCCCCCCATGATTTTTTTTGCATGCCCGCCGCCCTACCCCTCCCCCCATCCAGCCCCTACCCCACACCCCCACCCCACTCCCCCATAAATTATTATTTTTGCATACCCCCGCCCTACCCCCCCATCCCCCACCCCCCCCCCACGTATTTTATTTTTTTTGCATACCCCCTGCCCTACCCCCCCCCCATCCACCCCCCACCCCGAATTTTTTTTTTTTTTTTGCATACCCCCTGCCCTACCCCCCATCCACCCCTTACCCCCCACAATTTTTTTTTTTTTTTTTTTTTTTTCAGATACCCCTATCCTACCCCCCATCCACTTTCCCCCACCCCTCACCCCCACCCACCCACTCCCCACCCCCCACCCCACAAAAAAAAAAAAATTGCATACCCCCCGCCCTACCCCCCACCCACCCCCAAAAAAAAAAAAAAAAATTTAAGAAGGGTGAATTGGTCATTTTATATGCTTTCATTCCATTCCTATAATTTGTATTTTCAAACCAAACATGATTTGTCAAGAAATTGAATGACAATTTCATTTCATTTCGTGCCAACCAAACGGAGGGGTTTGACCAGCTTTTTTCCATTCCAATTTCTTAAGGAATTCAATTCCATTGACCATTCCATTCCTTCATTTTTTTTTTCCACCGAACCAAACGGCCCCTTAGTGATGGTGAGTTGAAGACGGGGTGTGGTTTGAATCAGGGGAAGACTATTAAACGGACTGGGGACACACATTGGAGCTCACACTTTGGGTCAATTATTAGTGTGCTTACTTCATTTTCCTCGGTGGTACGCTTTCTTGAGATCATGGTGGAGGATTGTTCCGATATAAATGGTGATGCCAATATTCTTTATGAGGTTATATGCGAGTCTGAGTTTATTTTCATGTTGCATTTAATGAAGTCCATTTTGGGAATTACGTATGATCTATCACAAGCTTTACAAAAGAATGATCAAGACATTGTGAATGCCATGTCTCTTGTTAGTATATCCAAGCAACGATTGCAAAGCATGAGAGATGGTGGTTGGGATACATTGATGAACGATGTTAACATATTTTGTTCCAAGCATGACGTGATTATTCCAAGTATGCTAATACATTTGTAGCTCGAGGGAGACAAAGGCGTAATGAGGAAATGAGCACAAATCTACATCGGTATAAGGTTGATTTGTTTTATAGTGTGCTTGACTCGCAACTCTAAGAGTTAAACAGTCGCTTTGATAACAAAAATACAGAATTGTTGTTGAATATGGCTTGTCTTGATCCAAGAGACTCATTTTCCACATTTGACAAGGAAAGATTAATCCAATTTGCGAAGTATTATCCGACAGATTTTGATGAGATGGACATAGTAGTGATTGGATACCAACTTGAGAATTATATTTTTGATGTTCGCTCTAATGAAGACTTCTCTAATTTAAAAGGGATTGGTGAACTTTCCAAAAAAATAATTGAGGCCAAGAAAGATGGTATTTATCCCTTGGTTTATTTACTAGTAAAGTTGGCATTAACTTTACCTGTTGAAACTGCCACAGTTGAGAGAGTATTTTCTGCAATGAAGCTTTTGAAGAGTAACCTTCATAATAAAATGGAAAATGATTGGATGAACGATTGTATGGTAACGTACATAGAGAAGGAGAGATGCGGTACCATACGAAATGAAGTTGTAATTCAAAAATTTCAACTTATGAAAAATCGAAGACTTCCTTCTTAGTGATAGATAATAGCTTAACACCTCTTTTGTAACTAGATTTATGGGTGTTCTATTTGTTATAATCATTTCTTTTTGCTCTTGTAAACAATATGGGTTGGGTTCATTATTTTGGTGCTATCTATATAAACTATCTTTTTGTATATGTTTTTTTTTCGTTGGACTATAAAGATCAAGTGAATTTGTTGAGTTACATTTGTATTATTGAAAGTATCTTCATTATTTATTGTTAGATCTAACCAAGTAGTGCATTTGGTTTATCCAGGTTTGTTGCGCTGATTGTAGCAAAGAGAGCATTTTTTTAAAATGAGAACCATGGCTGAAGTCAGAATGCTAAAAGGCTAAGACATACAAGGGATATCATGTAATTTTCATGTTTTTTCTATTTAAAACTAAGTATGTTTAAATGTGGTATGTCTGTTAGTTTCTTAAGAAATATTGTCAACTTTTAAATTTTGGCACCCACTAGCGAAAATTCTGTTGTGAAATTGGTGCTCCCCCGTTGCAATCAAGATAAGGAAATCAACACACCCACACGTACAAGAAAGAAACAATCACACACAAGAACACAAGAGTTGTTTACCCGGTTCATTCACCAACTCGTGAACTACGTCCGGGGGCAATTGCCAAGTCAATATGTATTCTAATATGTTGCTTGTGACGACCCCAACCCTAGGCACTCATTTTTAATATTCAATTATATGCTTTTAATATTCATGCTAGCTTTATGTGTTCAATTATATCTTTAAATTCTTAAATTAGGATAAATTGGGTGAAAAGTAATTGTAGGACCTTATGAGAATTTATTGGACATTAAATAAATAAACTTGGAAAATAATAAAATTTGAAATATGAGAAATAGTGTGAGGAGAATTAAAATAAGTAGGAAGAATTAATGGGATAAGATTTGTTTTAAATTAATTTGGGTAGGATGAGTGAAAGCCTTGGTTATTATTTAATGGGGGGAGGGGCCAAAATCTCTTACTTCCCTCATGCCTTGCCAAGTGTCTCCTCCTTATACTTCCTCTTACTTCCTTCACTTTTGCCCCACACTTCCCCTCCTTCTCCCTCATCTTCTCATTCACTACACAATCAACCTAGGGAAAGCTTAGAGAGAGAGAGACCTCCATTGAAGCCCTCCTTGCCAAGCTTTGAAGTCAAGGCATTCTTCATCAAAATCCAAGTCTAGGAGCACATTTGAAGATTGATCATCTTGGGGAACTCATCTAACTAGAAAGATTCACATTTCCTTCTAATATCCAAGTAAGTTGTTATGACTTCTTTTCTCATGAATGTTCATGAATATCTCTTGTTGTTCTTGTTCTTGAAATGTTGATTCTTGCTTAGGAAACCTATTGGGAGTTGAATGATTAAAAATGGAATTCTTGAAGTTAGGGTTCATGGAAGATTTTGTAAAAAGGGTTTGAAATGGGTAGAAATGAATGATCTAGGATTTCTTGGGTTGAATTTACTTGCTTTATGGGACTTGGAATGATTAAGTGTCATGAGTGTTCTTGAGCTTAAGTTTGGTAAGAAGGTATTGGAAACTTAGGTTACCATTGTTGAAAAGCTGATCTGGGCCGAGGCACGAGTCGTGCCCCTTGGCACGAGTCGTGCCCTTGGCCAAGTCGTGAGCACGAGTCGTACCTAGGAGGTCCAATCGTTCTGAGTGACTTAAGGGATTGAGCACGAGTCGTGCTATGGGGCACGAGTCGTGCTCTGAACTGGTTTCTCACATCAATTTTGAAGCTGTTCAAACCTAATCAAACTTGAACCAAAATGTAATCTCTTTAACATAGATTAAAGTAGAATACTTTGGCTTCACAATGACATTCTAAGTGATCAAAATGGAATAATGGAAGTACCTTAATTATTGCTTAGAAAACGTTAGATAAACTAGTTTAGTAACTAAACAATTATGATCCCAACTTGGTAGATTCCCCTTAGACCTTTCAAGAGGCTATGTATTATTGTATAATGACTTTGTAGGATGGATTTATGCTACTTCCTTGCCTTACATTGAGTTCATATACATTGTTTCTATTGTATAGTGTATTGGATAAATGTTGCACTATGATATTGGTTGGACATGAGTATAGTTTACCATGTTGATATGTTGTTATCCCTTTTTGTGGATTTTATTCAAGTATCTATTATGTGCTTGATTATGTGTGAGTCAGCTGACGTTGGGGTATAACGAGAATCACGATCAATTATGGAAGTGTGACCTAATGTGATCGGATTATGTTATATCTGTGACCGTCCCCTCCTGTGGCCACGGGTTGGGGTATAGCATCTGTATTGAGCCAAAAGCCTTACAGAGTTGCTACTGTCTTATATGGTTCCCTGAAAAACGGGTCTTATAAGACGTGAGTATTGCTTAAGCAGCTCACCGTAATTGGAGTATTATTATACCCAATGTTGTACGACTCTGTTCGTACGGGAAAAGGTAAACCAAGGTAATGGAATGTGTTTATAGCGTTCCCAATGTGTTATGTGTGACTTGTTATATGTTGCATTTATTTGGCATATTGCCGCATCCATAATAGCTTGCCGAGATTTATTCTCACCCCTCTCCCTTTCTTGTTTTAGATCCCGAGACAGAGGACCGCCCAAGTAAGGACGGAGAGGAGTTTGGAGTAAGCTTTTGGGGTATTGTCAGGGTATGTTTAGGGTGGCGTATAACTTGTATTTTGATAATTCCATTCTTGGAGTTTGTAATTATAAACCTTAAACTCTACGTCATAACCTTAAATCTTTTGTAACTAAACAGTTAACTATTTTCAAAGTTAGTTATCTCCTCCTCCGATGTGGAGTAGAGTGGAGTTCATTTGAAATGTTATGTTATTCATGTTCATGTTTGATAGTCAAAGTAAAGTTTTAAAAGTTTAATGTTTTTGGGTTAGTTTGGGGACGCTTCAACTCGGGACACGTGTAGGTTCCGGGTCGGGGTCCCCACAGTTGGTATCAGAGCTCGGTTAGAATTCTTGGGTAGAGTCTAGCTGAGTGAGAGTGTGTGGTAACTGACGTCGAGTGTTTAATGCAGGAGTTTGTTGTAATGGCGGGAAATGAAGGTGATCCGAATCTGGGTTTGGGTGGTGTTGGTAATCCGAACGCCGAGATGATGGACATGTTCCGAGGGTTCCTTCAGCACATGGCAACTCGTAATCGAATTTGAATCAGAATCTAGGCAGACAAGGGCAACATGGTTTGGAGAAGTTCGTGAAGATGTCTCCTCCTAGCTTCAACGGAGATCCGGATCCGGTGAAGGCTGAGAGGTGGCTTGAGGCTATGAACAAGATTTTCGCAGCTATGGAGAGTACGGATGCGGAGAAAGTGAGATGCGCCGTTTTCAAATTGGAAGGACCAGCGGAGCATTGGTGGCAAGTGGTAAAGGATGGTTGGGACCGAGATTTGACACCGCAGACGTGGGAGAACTTCACGCTCAAGTTCCGAGATCACTTTGTGCCGATGGTTACTAGAGACAAGAAGGAAGGCGAGTTTCTGAAACTGGAGCAAGGGACCATGACAAGAGCGCAAAGATTCAAATGAAGTTCGCGTAATTGGCCCGATATTGTCCTCATTTGGTGCCGGATGAAGAGAGGCGAGTTTACCGGTTTGTGAAAGGTTTAAGAGTTGAGTTTCGGAAGCAGTTGTTGACGCATAACTTCGCCAATTTCCAAGCAGCAGTGAATATGGCGTACCGGATTGAGAACGACATAGAGGAGCATCGTGGTAAGAATGAAGGAGGAAACAGGAACAAATTTCAGGGTCAAGGATCGGGACAGAATAGAGTGCAGCCGAGGACTTTCACCCCGGGAGCGAATCGAGGAGGTCATGTGGCGGCCCCGGCAAATCGTGCGACTCCCGGTCAGTTTGGGACGACATGTGGGTTTTGCAAGAGGATAGGGCATTCCGAAGACAAATGTTGGAGCAAACAAGGCAAGTGTTTGGAGTGTGGATCGCCGGGCCATTTCAGGAGGAATTGTCCCAAGTTACAGAATAAGCAAGCGACGGGTACCGGATTCGGGGGTCAAGGTAGTGGTGTGAAGAGAGATGTGGATGGGAAACCTAAGGATAGAGTCCAAGGTCGTGTGTTTGCTTTGGGTCGAGGAGAGGTCGATCCTAATGCCGTCATTAGAGGTATAGTTCCTGTTGGTGTTATGCCCTAGGCCTATGATTGATAGACTTATGTGTTGACATTATTTATTATTATATGAGATGTTTATTATTTGATTATTATATGTTTTGTATATTTGTTTATAATAATCTCTGTCCCTAATTATTAAGAGAATAGATTAGTATAATTGTCAATGGATAATCATGTGATGATTATATGCATAAGAGATGCACATTGAAATTATGGGTACTTGTTAGAGAACAAGTGACTGGACATGACCCGCATGAGATTTATGTAATGGTCAAATGTTATACTTAAATCTCATACGGTTACTTCATTTATTTCCTAGACCTGAGACTATCATAACCTTACATATGATGAAAGCCATGTTTGATTTTAGTCAAACGATATCTTAACACGATATCTATAAAGGCTATCATTGGCATGATCGGATTCATGATGGGAAGGATGATAAGTCAAGAAGGAGTTTGTCCCTCGGAAGAGAGATGTTATGCTTGGGCCCCTCGATGAGTGATAATGATGAAAGTGTATGGCCGTACCCCAATATGATTGGAATTATCATTATACTCAAGAATCGAGAAAGCATTGAACAATAACAAGTCGACAAGGACCATGACTTGTGTTCAATATAACATCGTGAGACAAAAAGGGATAAATGGAAGTACACCGTTGGAAACGTGAACTCTTACGTTACATCATTTGGGTAGACATAATGGCTTGCTAGAGTCCGCTTATGTCTTATGAGGTTCGATATGATCGATCTCATTGCCAACATGATGTAATCCTATTGGGTCACACACAACTAGAATGAATTGGTTAAACCGGAGGAAGAATGATTGAGAGGCACAGAAACTGGCTACTTATGTCACGCGACATATCAAGCCAATGGCTTGATATACCGCGCGACATAATAGGCCAATACGTGGTATTGACAGCCTGTCTCTCCTAATTTGATTAGAAGAGGTATTTACACTATTTGTAGTATAAATACAGGGTTCTGTCAGACCTAAAAACCCTAGCCGAAATTTTAAAGCAAAATTCACAATCAAATTCTCTCAATATTCTTCAAGGTTTAGATCTAGCAATCGACAAGAAATTGTTCTTGGATTCATTCGAAGGTGTGGATACCAAAAGAGGGTCTTCGCTCGTTCATCGATCAAGACCTAGAGTTCAAGCAAGTTGAAGAACGAAGTTTGTGATTCAATATCACATAATCAAATCGTTCGATAGCTCAAGACCGGAAAGCGTTTCAAGGTTGGTTTAATTCTATTTCATTGATATTCAAATTAATTGTATAGAACGGATCCTAGGGCTTCTTGGGTTTTATGTTTTTAATGCTTAATTCCGCTGCGCATGGACCCGTAAAACCCAACAGTGGTATCAGAGCCCCGTTCGTATGATTAAGTTTGAATTAACATGCTAGGTTTAAGATATAAATTGTTTATATGCTTATTGCATGTTTTATATGTGATAGAATTTTAATTGTTTATGTGAAACAATGTGAAAATCGTTTTCAATTTATGCTGAATTAAATCTGTAAAAAGGCTGTTTTATGTGATTTAATTGGCTGTAATCTGTATTGGTTCGAATCCGGAAATCCTGTTACTTGGCCGCTTTAGTCGCGCGACATGATGAGCCATGAGGAATTCAGTTATCGGCTGTTAGGTCGCGCGACATATTAAGCCTATGGCCGATGTTGTCACGCGACATAACAAGCCAAAACCGGCGTAATCTGTTTGTTCAAATTTTCTGCTATTCTGTGATTGTGTTTACAATCCGATATGTTGATATGAAAACTGGATGTTATAAAATTGAGTTTATAAGTCCGCGATAGATTGATTCATTGATATACATGATTAATTGATTAAAATATGATTTTAATAATTATTGTAATGTGTATGAAAACTGGATGTTATAAAATTGAGTTTATAAATCCATGCTAGATTGATTCATTGTTTGTGCATGCTTAATTAATTTAAATGTGTTTTATTAATTGTTGCGATGCATGAATTATTTGTTCTTAATTGTTAAGAATTATTAAATTAGATGTTTAGTTGAAACATGATATTTAGTTTCCTAATATGTTTAGATTTAGACATTGTAAATTTTGGATCTTATGATTGTTTATGGAAACAAGTCATAAATACGCGAAATTTAAAAGGAAACCGATTGTTTATAAAAGGTAAGGATTATGTTGCCTAATCGTAGTTGATTTCTAATTATGCATGTCTAGGAGAGTTCTGTCTAAGGAAGAGTTGGTACTTAAGAAGTCCTCGCGGCTCACCTATCTTCCCGGGAACTTACCTGGTGCATGATTTTGACTATCTTTACGATACGCTTATAATCTACCTTTAAAGAACCTTCATTTAACTTTTAAGTTCTTTATGCCAATTCATGATTAAAAACACTTGAGACCATTCGGCTAGTTTTGGGTGGGCTTGCCATAGCAAGGTGCTTTGATTCTATTCGAATGCGAGCAAGATGAGGAAATGGTGGTTCCTATACGTTTTAAAATGAATGAACTTAATTGGGTTATCAAAATGGTTTTGGACCCAAGGCATAAGATGAGATTAAAATATGCCTAGACATATGATGTCTTGAATTGATCTCATAAAAGATCTAAGAGTCATATATGTGATATGATTGATGTTTTCTACCTAATTAATTTAATTTTGAGCGGTTTGCCATAGCAAACTTGAAATTGAATTAAAGTTGGATCTTAGCCCATTAAATGTATATTATGCTTATTTGCATTTGAAGGTGTATAATTTAGTGGGAGCATTTATTTAAATGCACTATACTTCTCATATAATATGTTTACTTATATGTGTTCATATTTTATGTATATCTTTTTGTAGAATAAATGGCATCAAACAATAATCACTTTTCACCGCGATCCGTCCTTGAGAAGGAAAAGTTGGAAGAGAATGGTACAAACTATATGGATTGGATCCGTAGTTTGAGAATTGTTCTCAAACAAGAGGAGAAACCGTACGTTCTCACCGAACCTATTCCACCCGAACTCGCTGCCAATGCCGCTAGGGCAAGGGAACAATATCTCAAGCACAAGCGTGACTCTACGGATGTTAGTTGCCTTATGCTCTCCGCCATGTGCAAGAGTCTTCAAGAATCTTGAGCACTTGGGGACAATCGACTTAAACAATCGGGCGATGGAAATGTTCCAAATTCAAGCTAGGCAAGAAAGGTACAACACACGGTTGCATCCTTGACCTCATGCAAGATGAGTGAAGGACAAGCCGTTGGTCCCCATGCTCTCAAGTTAAAGGGCCACATTGAGCATCTTGAAAGGCTCGGTTTTCCAATTAGCCAAGAGTTGGCTACCGACATAATACCGAATTCATTACCTAAAAGTTTTAGTCATTTCATAATGCACTATAACATGGGTGGAATGAATAGAAACCTTTCCGAGTTAGTTCAAATGTTGACTACGCGGAAACCGATTGTCGAGAAGAAGACCGATCAAGTGCTAATGGTTAACAAGGGAAAGGGTTCAAGGGTAAAGGAAAAGCAAAGGTTGCTAATCCTAAGGCAAAGGTTGCCAAGCCCAAAGAGGCATCCAAGCCTAAAGAGGCTAAGCCTAAGTCCCAAGAGGACGCAATCCGCTTCCATTGCAATGAGATTGGACATTGGAGGAGAAATTGCGCAAAATACAAGGAAGCACGAAGAAGAGCAAAGGAGTTGCTTCAACTTCAGTGTATCTTTGTTATAGATATATTCCTATCTACTTCTAGTTCTTGGGTATTGGATACCGGATGTGGAACTCACATTTGTTTAAATGTGCAGTGGTCTAAAGAACAGAAGGATGCTTAAGGAAGGTGAAGTGGACCTACGTGGGGAATGGAGCAAGAGTTGCCGCATTAGCCGTAGGAACTTATGAAGTTACTTTACCTAGTGGACTAATACTTGTTTTGAACAATTGTTATTACGTTCCAGCTTTAAGTAGGAATATTATTTCGATTTCATGTTTGGATAATGAAGGTTTTAATTTTCTTATATGTGATAAGAAATTTTCTATTTACAAGAGTGATATGCATTATTGTACTCTGTTTCATTCAATGGCCTTTATATTCTTGATGTTGAAAATCGCGATAATGATGTCTATAACATTAACAAGAAATCTAAACCCAATGATGTAAACCACACTTACTTATGGCATTGTCGTCTTGGCCATATAAACGAGAAACGCATTTCTAAACTCCACAAAGATGGATTTTTGGACTCACATGATTATGAATCATATGAGACATGCGAATCTTGTTTACTTGGCAAGATGACCAAGGACCCATTTACCAAAACCGGTGAAAGGGCGGGCGACTTGTTAGGACTCATACATACCGATGTATGTGGGCCTATGAGTAGCGATGCTAGGGGAGGATTTCGGTACTTCATAACATTCACTGATGATTATAGTAGATTTGGATATGTTTATCTAATGAAACATAAGAGTGAATCGTTTGAGATATTTCGAATATTTCAAAATGAGGTGCAAAATCAACTTGGCAAAACTATTAAGGTACTTCGATCCGATCGAGGTGGTGAATATTTGAGCCAAGAATTTGACAATCATCTTAAGAGTTGTGGAATCGTTTCAGAACTCTCTCCACCCTAACACCACAATGGAATGGTGTGTCTCGAAAGGAGGAATAGAACTTTGTTAGACATGGTTCGTTCTATGATGAGTCAAGTTGAGCTTCCTTTATCCTTTTGGGGACATGCACTAGAAACCGCCGCTTTCACTATAAACAGAGTGCCTACCAAATCGGTTCAAAAGACCCCATATGAGATGTGGCATGGAAGAAAACCTAGTTTGTCTTTCATGAAGATTTGGGGTTGTGATGCATATGTCAAAAAGTTAACTTCGACAAGCTAGCACCTAAATCGATAAATGTGTTTTTGTGGGATATCCTAAGGAAACCAAAGGATACTATTTCTACAACCGAAACGAGAACAAAGTGTTTGTTGCTCGAAATGGTACTTTCTTAGAAAAGGAGTTTCTTCGCAAAGGAACCAAATGGGAGTAAAATAGATCTCGAAGAAGTTCGAGAACCCAAAAACAACATTGAACCAATGGTAGAAACCGAACCAAGTTCACAAACCGTTGTGGAACCGGTTCAAGATGCACAAGTTCCTCGCCGAAGTGGTAGATCACGATCCGAACCCGAGAGATATGGATTTCTCGTTACGGAAAGTGATGAAGTGCAGTTAATCGAAAATGATGAACCCACTTGCTATCAAGAAGCGATGTCCGCTCCGGATTCGGAAAAATGGCAAGAAGCCATGAAGTCCGAATTACAATCCATGGCCGATAATCAAGTTTGGAACTTGATTGATCCACCCGAAGGTGTAAAAACCATAGGGTGCAAATGGGTCTTCAAGAAGAAGACCGACATGGATGGGAAGGTGCACACCTATAAGGCTAGGCTAGTAGCTAAGGGGTATAGGCGGATTCATGGCATAGACTATGATGAAACCTTTTCGCCCGTAGCTATGCTTAAGTCTATTAGAATTTTACTTGCCATAGCCGCATATTATGACTATGAGATATGGCAAATGGATGTCAAAACAGCTTTCCTTAATGGGAAGTTACTTGAGGATGTATACATGATACAACCTGAAGGTTTTGTCGATCCGAAAATTCTAACAAGGTGTGTAAGTTGCGAAATCCATTTATGGATTGAAGCAAGCTTCAAGGAGTTGGAATCTACGTTTTGATGAAGCAATCAAGGAATTTGGCTTTATCAAGAACGAAGATGAACCTTGTGTATACAAGAAAATTAGTGGGAGCGTAGCACTATTTTTAGTGTTGTATGTCGACGATATCTTACTCATTGGAAATGACGTTCCGCACTAGAGACCGTCAAGTCTTGGTTGGGAAAGTGCTTTTCAATGAAAGATATGGGCGAAGCCGCATATATCCTTGGTATCAAGATCTATAGAGATAGATCCAAGAGGATGATTGGTTTAAGTCAAAGTACTTACATTGACAAAGTCCTTAGAAGATTCCAAATGGAAAATTCTAAAAGAGGGAATTTGCCAATGTTGCATGGTATATCTCTTAGCAAGAATCAATGTCCAAAGACTAATGATGAGCGAAAGAGAATGAATGGTATTCCATATGCTTCGGCAATTGGGTCTATCATGTATGCTATGTTATGTACTAGACCCGATGTCTCGTGTGCTCTAAGCATGACGAGTAGGTACCAATCTGGTCCCGTGAACCACATTGGATAGCAGCCAAGAATATCCTTAAGTACTTACGAAGAACTAAGGATGCATTCTTGGTCTTTGGAGGAATGGAAGAAGATCTTGTAGTCAAAGGCTACACAGATGCTAGCTTCCAAACCGACAAAGATGATTTTAGATCGCAGCCGGATTTTTGTTTATGCTTAATGGAGGCACCGTGAGTTGGAAAAGTTCCAAGCAAAGTACCGTCGCCGATTCTACAACCGAAGCCGAGTACATAGCGGCATCTCGATGCAGCTAAGGAAGCGGTTTGGATCAAGAAGTTCATTAGTGATTTGGAAGTCGTTCCAAGCATCAGAGATCCTATTGAACTTTACTGTGATAACAATGGGGCCATTGCACAAGCAAAGGAACCAAGATCACACCAGAGATCCAAACACATACTTCGACGTTTCCACATTATCCGTGAGATATGTGAAAGGGAAGACGTTAAGATATGCAGAGTAGACACTGATGACAACGTGGCGGATCCACTAACTAAGGCTCTCTCACAAGCTAAACATGATGGTCATGTTAGGTCCATGGGTATTCGATACATGGTAGATTGGGCCTAGTGCAAGTGGGAGACTGTTGGTGTTATGCCCTAGGCCTATGATTGATAGACTTATGTGTTGACATTATTTATTATTATATGAGATGTTTATTATTTGATTATTATATGTTTTGTATATTTGTTTATAATAATCTCTGTCCCTAATTATTAAGAGAATAGATTAGTATAATTGTCAATGGATAATCATGTGATGATTATATGCATAAGAGATGCACATTGAAATTATGGGTACTTGTTAGAGAACAAGTGATCGGACATGACCCGCATGAGATTTATGTAATGGTCAAATGTTATACTTAAATCTCATACGGTTACTTCATTTATTTCCTAGACTGAGACTATCATAACCTTACATATGATGAAAGCCATGTTTGATTTTAGTCAAACGATATCTTAACACGATATCTATAAAGGCTATCATTGGCATGATCGGATTCATGATGGGAAGGATGATAAGTCAAGAAGGAGTTTGTCCCTCGGAAGAGAGATGTTATGCTTGGGCCCTCGATGAGTGATAATGATGAAAGTGTATGGCCGTACCCCAATATGATTGGAATTATCATTATACTCAAGAATCGAGAAAGCATTGAACAATAACAAGTCGACAAGGACCATGACTTGTGTTCAATATAACATCGTGAGACAAAAAGGGATAAATGGAAGTACACCGATTGGAAACGTGAACTCTTACGTTACATCATTTGGGTAGACATAATGGCTTGCTAGAGTCCGCTTATGTCTTATGAGGTTCGATATGATCGATCTCATTGCCAACATGATGTAATCCTATTGGGTCACACACAACTAGAATGAATTGGTTAAACCGGAGGAAGAATGATTGAGAGGCACGAGCGGCTACTTATGTCACGCGACATATCAAGCCAATGGCTTGATATACCGCGCGACATAATAGGCCAATACGTGGTATTGACGGCTGTCTCTCCTAATTTGATTAGAAGAGGTATTTACACTATTTGTAGTATAAATACGGGGTTAATCGAACCTAAAAACCCGAGCCGAAATTTTAAAGCAAAATTCACAATCAAATTCTCTCAATATTCTTCAAGGTTTAGATCTAGCAATCGACAAGAAATTGTTCTTGGATTCATTCGAAGGTGTGGATACCAAAAGAGGGTCTTCGCTCGTTCATCGATCAAGACCTAGAGTTCAAGCAAGTTGAAGAACGAAGTTTGTGATTCAATATCACATAATCAAATCGTTCGATAGCTCAAGACCGGAAAGCGTTTCAAGGTTGGTTTAATTCTATTTCATTGATATTCAAATTAATTGTATAGAACGGATCCTAGGGCTTCTTGGGTTTTATGTTTTTAATGCTTAATTCCGCTGCGCATGGACCCGTAAAACCCAACAGTTCCTGTCTCAGGAGTTAAGGCCCGCATTCTTATAGATCCCGGGTCTTCCCATTCATTTGTGGCGTCTCATTTTGCATTCTCATTGCATATCTTGCCTGAATCTATGCCTTATGTGTTAGAGGTCTCTACTCCTATGGGAGAGAGTCTTGAATCTTCTTTGATATATCGTGGATGTGATGTGACTATATGTGGGCATGTATTGCCGGTGGATTTGGTCGAGTTACCAATCCGTGATTTTGATGTGATCCTTGGTATGGATTGGTTGAGTCAGTGCCATGCTTTGGTAGACTGTCGTAGGAAGCGAGTCTCATTTGCTATGCCTGATGTGCCTACATTTATATTTGATGCCGATAAATCTATGTTCGGGTTACATGTTATTTCTGCCTTAAAAGCTAGAAAGATGCTATCTAAGGGGTGTACGGGTTACTTAGCTTATGTGGTAGATTCCAATAAGAAGTCTCCCGAATTAGCTCATGTTCCGGTTGTGAATGAATTTAGTGATGTGTTCTCTAGTGAGTACTCTATGCCTCCGGATCGTGAGATAGAGTTTTGTATTGACTTAGTACCCGGTACCGCTCCTATCTCTAAAGCACCCTATAGAATGGCTCCGGCCGAGTTAAAAGAGTTGAAGGTCCAATTGCAAGAATTGTTAGACCGAGGTTTTATTCGTCCTAGTGTGTCTCCGTGGGGAGCACCGGTCTTGTTTGTTAGGAAGAAGGATGGTACCTTACGATTGTGCATTGACTATCGTTTGTTGAACCAAGCCACCATTAAGAATAAGTATCCTCTTCCTCATATAGATGATTTGTTTGACCAACTCCAAGGTTCCGTTATCTACTCAAAGCTTGACTTGAGAAGCGGATACCATCAGTTGAAGATTAGGCCGGATGATGTTGCTAAGACAGCTTTCCGTACTAGATATGGTCATTATGAGTTTGTGGTGATGCCGTTTGGGTTGACTAATGCTCCAGCCGTGTTTATGGATATGATGAACCGTGTCTTCAAGCCTTATCTCGATAGTTTTGTGGTGGTCTTTATTGATGATATTCTTGTGTATTCTAAGTCCCGGGAAGAGCATGAGAATCATTTGAGGATTGTCTTGTCCGTTCTTCGTGAGAAGCAGTTGTATGCTAAATTCAGTAAGTGCGAGTTTTGGCTTGAGCAGATTTCTTTCTTGGGGCATGTTGTGTCGAGTTCGGGGATTTCCGTGGATCCTTCGAAGATTGAAGCCGTGGTTAATTGGAAGCAACCTTCGACTGTGACCGAGGTCCGTAGTTTTCTTGGGTTGGCGGGATATTATCGGAGGTTCATTGAAGGGTTTTCTCGGATTGCTACTCCGTTGACTAGGTTGACTCGGAAAGATGTGTTGTTTGTGTGGGATTCCAAGTGTGAAGCAAGTTTTGATGAATTGAAGAAGAGGTTGACGACGGCTCCGGTTCTTACCCTTCCGAGTGGTTGCGAGAATTTTGTTATTTATAGTGATGCCTCGAAGGCGGGTTTGGGATGTGTGTTGATGCAGAATGGGAAGGTTATTGCGTATGCCTCTAGGAAGTTATCACCGGCGGAAAAGAATTACCCCACTCATGATATGGAATTGGCGGCGATTGTATTTGCGTTGCATAAGTGGAAGCATTATCTTTACGGAGCGAAATTCGAGATTTTCACCGATCATAAGAGTTTGAAGTACCTATTTACCCAAAAGGAGTTGAACAACAGGCAAAGAAGATGGTTAGAGTTTTTGAAGGATTTTGATTGTGTCATATCCTATCATCCGGGGAAGGCCAATGTGGTGGCCGATGCGATTAGCCGAAAGGCGTATGTGACAGCCTTGAGTTCTCGGGAGTTGAAGAGTGAAGTGATAGTTGCGAATGTTCGAGCCGTTCCGACATTGTATGGTGATTTGAAGGAAGCTCAACAAGAAGATCCGGAATTGAAGAAAATTTGTGATCAAGTGCAAGATGGGAAAGTCGGGGATTTTGCTTTGAATCGAGATGGGATTTTAACTTTCCAAGGGAGAATTTGCGTTTCGTCATCGCCGGAAATAAAGAAGCGTGTTTTAGAGGATGGCCATAAGTCCAAGTTTGCGATTCATCCGGGGAGTACCAAAATGTATCAAGACTTGAAGCGTGGATATTGGTGGAATGGAATGAAAAGGGAAATAGCGGATTATGTATCTAAGTGTTTGACGTGTCAACGCATTAAGGCGTAACATCAAAGACCGGCGGGACTACTTCAACCATTAGATATTCCGGAATGGAAATGGGAAGGGATCTCGATGGATTTTGTTTCGGGTTTGCCTCTCACCGTGAAGAAGATGGATGCTATTTGGGTTATTGTGGATAGATTGACAAAGTCGGCTCATTTTCTTCCGGTGTCAACTAAGTTTTCGTTAGAGAAGTTAGCCCCAGTATTTGAAGGAGATTGTGAGACTTCACGGGGTTCCGGTTAGTATTGTTTCCGATAGAGATCCGAGGTTTACATCTAGATTTTGGAGAGCATTGCATGAAGCCTTGGGTTCTAAGTTGTGTTTTAGTACCGCGTTTCATCCTCAAACCGATGGTCAGTCCGAGAGAACTATTCAGATACTTGAGGATATGTTACGAGCTTGTGTGATGGATTTCCAATTGTCTTGGGAGGATCATCTACCTTTAGTGGAGTTTGCGTACAACAACAGTTATCGATCGATTGAGATGGCTCCGTATGAAGCTTTGTATGGAAGGAAGTGTCGATCTCCGATGTGTTGGGACGAGGTTGGTGAAGCGAGACTTTGGGGTCCGGATTTGGTTCGAGATTCTACGGAGAAGATCAAGGTGATTCGGGATAGATTGAAGACGGCTCAGAGTAGACAGAAAAGCTACGCCGACAATCGAAGACGGGATTTATCATTTCGGGTTGGTGACTTTGTGTTCTTGAAGGTTTCTCCGAGGACGGGGATTAAAAGGTTTGGTAATAAGGGTAAGTTGGCTCCGAGGTTTGTGGGACCGTTTGAGATTCTAGAGAAGATAGGGAATTGGCTTACCGGTTAGCGTTGCCTCCGTCTTTCTCTTTGCTTCATGATGTGTTCCACGTTTCTATGCTTAGGAAGTATTGTCATGACCCCTCCCATGTTTTGAGCTCTCCTCCCGATGATGTCCAAGCGGACATGTCGTATGTTGAAGAGCCATTGAGAGTCTTAGAATTCCAAGTTAAAGAGTTGAGAACCAAGAGTATTCCGATAGTGAAAGTCCTTTGGAAGAATCATACAGTTGAGGAAGCGACGTGGGAGCTAGAGTCGGAGATGAGAGCGAAATACCCGGGGTTGTTTGAAAATTCAAGTAAGTCTCCTTTTTAAAATTCGGGTCGAATTTTCTTTAAGGGGGAGTGAGTGTGACGACCCCAACCCTAGGCACTCATTTTTAATATTCAATTATATGCTTTTAATATTCATGCTAGCTTTATGTGTTCAATTATATCTTTAAATTCTTAAATTAGGATAAATTGGGTGAAAAGTAATTGTAGGACCTTATGAGAATTTATTGGACATTAAATAAATAAACTTGGAAAATAATAAAATTTGAAATATGAGAAATAGTGTGAGGAGAATTAAAATAAGTAGGAAGAATTAATGGGATAAGATTTGTTTTAAATTAATTTGGGTAGGATGAGTGAAAGCCTTGGTTATTATTTAATGGGGGGAGGGGCCAAAATCTCTTACTTCCCTCATGCCTTGCCAAGTGTCTCCTCCTTATACTTCCTCTTACTTCCTTCACTTTTGCCCCACACTTCCCCTCCTTCTCCCTCATCTTCTCATTCACTACACAATCAACCTAGGGAAAGCTTAGAGAGAGAGAGACCTCCATTGAAGCCCTCCTTGCCAAGCTTTGAAGTCAAGGCATTCTTCATCAAAATCCAAGTCTAGGAGCACATTTGAAGATTGATCATCTTTGGGAACTCATCTAACTAGAAAGATTCACATTTCCTTCTAATATCCAAGTAAGTTGTTATGACTTCTTTTCTCATGAATGTTCATGAATATCTCTTTGTTGTTCTTGTTCTTGAAATGTTGATTCTTGCTTAGGAAACCTATTGGGAGTTGAATGATTAAAAATGGAATTCTTGAAGTTAGGGTTCATGGAAGATTTTGTAAAAAGGGTTTGAAATGGGTAGAAATGAATGATCTAGGATTTCTTGGGTTGAATTTACTTGCTTTATGGGACTTGGAATGATTAAGTGTCATGAGTGTTCTTGAGCTTAAGTTTGGTAAGAAGGTATTGGAAACTTAGGTTACCATTGTTGAAAAGCTGATCTGGGCCGAGGCACGAGTCGTGCCCCTTGGCACGAGTCGTGCCCTTGGCCAAGTCGTGAGCACGAGTCGTACCTAGGAGGTCCAATCGTTCTGAGTGACTTAAGGGATTGAGCACGAGTCGTGCTATTGGGCACGAGTCGTGCTCTGAACTGGTTTCTCACATCAATTTTGAAGCTGTTCAAACCTAATCAAACTTGAACCAAAATGTAATCTCTTTAACATAGATTAAAGTAGAATACTTTGGCTTCACAATGACATTCTAAGTGATCAAAATGGAATAATGGAAGTACCTTAATTATTGCTTAGAAAACGTTAGATAAACTAGTTTAGTAACTAAACAATTATGATCCCAACTTGGTAGATTCCCCTTAGACCATTCAAGAGGCTATGTATTATTGTATAATGACTTTGTAGGATGGATTTATGCTACTTCCTTGCCTTACATTGAGTTCATATACATTGTTTCTATTGTATAGTGTATTGGATAAATGTTGCACTATGATATTGGTTGGACATGAGTATAGTTTACCATGTTGATATGTTGTTATCCCTTTTTGTGGATTTTATTCAAGTATCTATTATGTGCTTGATTATGTGTGAGTCACCGACGTTGGGGGTATAACAGAATACGATCAATTATGGAAGTGTGACCTAATGTGATCGGATTATGTTATATCTGTGACCGTCCCCTCCTGTGGCCACGGGTTGGGGTATAGCATCTGTATTGAGCCAAAAGCCTTACAGAGTTGCTACTGTCTTATATGGTTCCCTGAAAAACGGGTCTTATAAGACGTGAGTATTGCTTAAGCAGCTCACTGTAATTGGAGTATTATTATACCCAATGTTGTACGACTCACTGCTCGTACGGGAAAAGGTAAACCAAGGTAATGGAATGTGTTTATAGCTTTCCCAATGTGTTATGTGTGACTTGTTATATGTTGCATTTATTTGGCATATTGCTGCATCCATAATAGCTTGCTGAGATTTATTCTCACCCCTCTCCCTTTACTGTTTTAGATCCCGAGACAGGAGGACCGCCCAAGTAAGGACGGAGAGGAGTTTGGAGTAATCTTTTGGGGTATTGTCAGGGTATGTTTAGGGTGGCGTATAACTTGTATTTTGGTAATTCCATTCTTGGAGTTTGTAATTATAAACCTTAAACTCTACGTCATAACCTTAAATCTTTTGTAACTAAACAGTTAACTATTTTCAAAGTTAGTTATCTCCTCCTCCGATGTGGAGTAGAGTGGAGTTCATTTGAAATGTTATGTTATTCATGTTCATGTTTGATAGTCAAAGTAAAGTTTTAAAAGTTTAATGTTTTTGGGTTAGTTTGGGGACGCTTCAACTCGGGACACGTGTAGGTTCCGGGTCGGGGTCCCCACATTGCTACAATCAACTACTATATGTTCTAGGCCGAAATTATGCTTATATAGTTATACAAGGAAGCCCTAACTCAGTTTAAGAAGAGATCTAAACGAATTAGGAAACAAATCAAAACTGTGCTGAAATCCCGAACCAAGCGCGGCCGCGCAGACTAACGCGGTCGCCCTCCACGCCAGAAAACTCAACACCCACGTTTGACCTTCCAGCGCGGTCGCTCTCCTCCTCGAGCGCGGCCGCTCTCCTTCGCAGAAGCTCCTCCGACGTTTTCTTCTCCATTGCAGTTTTAGGATCCAATCCCAACAATCTCCCACCGGAGACTAAACCAACAAACATAAAATCACCCATCAACTCCCACCACGGAGTAAAGACCTTCGAACACATTTCCCCCATCCATATTGGCTTGACACTACCTCTCCTCTCCTCAAGTAATAAGGCGAGTTGAAACCAAGCGACGTTTCAACCTCTCCGTGTTAGATGATTCTTGCCTCCCCAAATCAGCTTCTACCTTGATTTCTCCCCGCAAGTCTAACTTCGCCTTCTCCCTTCAGACCCACCTTCCTCGCAATGCCTCCCCTTGAAACTTGGACACACCTTGTTTCTTGCATCGACTATTCTTGGTCTGAAACCGCTCTCTGTTAGGGCCCTTGGACTTCCACACCGCGTTGATCAACTTTGAGTCCTCCCCAACATACCGTTTCTTGATGTCTCCCCTTTTCACACCAACAGGCCGGTTCTTAAGCCTCTTGCTCCCACCGGAACGAAAAACGACATTGTAGGTAGAGTACAACGTCTTCCCCTTAACCCCACGAGCCAACACCTTAGCCCCTTTTGTGACTTCCCAAGACCCACCAATGAAAGAAACACCATACCCTTCACTGTCAAGTTGTCCCACAGAAATCACCCTTCTCCTCAAATCCGGAACGTGCATCACATCGTGTAGTTGTAAAATAGCCCCATTAGGTGTCTTCATCATCACATCCCCCTTACCTTTGATCTTCAATGGTTGACCATCACCATGATAGAGAACCCCAAAATCTCCAGTTTTATATCGCTTCATTGATTTTGCATCCCCACTAGCATGACAAGAAGCTCCAGAATTCAACACCCAATCTTCACCCGACTGTTCCTCCCCTAGGATTAATACATCACCACCATCATCCACCATGTTAGCACAACCACCTTTTCCCGGACAGTCATAACTGATATGCCCCAATTCACCACAATTGTAGCACTTGACCTTTTTCCCCTTTTTAGGTCTTCCCCTATTTCTCTCCACCCTAAGTGCAGCCCCATCTACGGAAGATTCTCCCCTTTTCTCTTTCCTTCGCAACTCCTCTTGAAGGATGAGATCTCTAACCTCCGTATACACCAATGCTGTTTTCGACTTACTAATCGTTGTGACAGTAACCTCCCAACTATCAGGCAATGACTTTAGTAGAAAACAAGCTAGCACTTCATCGGAGAAAGTAATATCAACACTTTTCAATTGGTCCACCATACCTTTGAAATTGCCGATATGACTTGCCGATGTACGCCCTCTACGACATCTTCGCATTCGCAAACCTCTTTATCAAATGCACCTTATTGATATTCGACGGCTTCTCATACATGTCCGACGGCCGTTTGTAGCAACTCCACCGTTGTCTTGGCCTCCATAGCGTTTCGTGCAACGTCGTCGGTTGCCAGTGGCACTCCTTACCGCTCCTAACGCCTTTCGATCCAACGTCTCCCAATCCCCTTGTGACATGTCTTCGGGCTTCGCCTTCAAGCGGTCTAAGAAGATCCTTACAATAAAGGTAGTCTTCAATCCTTGTCTTCCAAAACGTGAAATTCACACCGTTGAATTTCTCGATTGAGTTCTTCATCTTGACTGCTTCACCAAAATCCCCAAGAACGCGATTCAAAATTAATCAACTAATGAAAAGATTTTGAATCCTCCGAACCAAAGCTCTGATACCAGTTGTTGTGAAATTGGTGCTCCCCCGTTGCAATCAAGATAAGGAAATCAACACACCCACACGTACAAGAAAGAAACAATCACACACAAGAACACAAGAGTTGTTTACCCGGTTCATTCACCAACTCGTGAACTACGTCCGGGGGCAATTGCCAAGCCAATATGTATTCTAATATGTTGCTACAATCAACTACTATATGTTCTAGGCCGAAATTATGCTTATATAGTTATACAAGGAAGCCCTAACTCAGTTTAAGAAGAGATCTAAACGAATTAGGAAACAAATCAAAACTGTGCTGAAATCCCGAACCAAGCGCGGTCGCCCTCCACACCAGAAAACTCAACACCCACGTTTGACCTTCCAGCGCGGTCGCTCTCCTCCTCGAGCGCGGCCGCTCTCCTTCGCAGAAGCTCCTCCGACGTTTTCTTCTCCATTGCAGTTTTAGGATCCAATCCCAACAAATTCCTGGGGCCGCCACTGCACCCGACGTAGGATAATTTATCGTTTTGGGCTTCTCACTCACCTCTTATGACGTCCAAAAATGACATTATTTTTAAACTTAATAAAACTCACTTATCATACTAAAAATAACAATCTCCTAAATATTGTTCTGGGTTTATTACAAAAAATTCACTCATAAAGATGGCATTTACAAAAAAAAAAAATGTAAGATGGAAAATTACAAAAAAGTACTTTTTTTTTCTTTTTTTACAAAAAACTTTTTTTTTTTGGTTTTTTTTATCAGTTTTGGTCAAACAACTGATAACTGAAATTATCAGTTGTTTGACCAAAACTGATAAACAAAATAATTTTTTTTATAATTTCGAACATATGTGTTTTTTTTTTTTATAATTTCTATCTTTCTAAAGTAGTTTTTTGTAAATGCCTCTATTGTTCCACTCATTCTCTCTGCTGTTTTAATTTTATACTCACAATACATAATACATGCTCTACTCATAATCAAAATACACTGCAGTGTGATCTGCAACTCATTGTCCCTAATCTTAAGAATGAATACACCCTTTTTTATTTTGATTTTGATTTTGATTATCAATTCAATTGAATTTTTACAATATTTTATATAAAAAAAATTGGTTATTCTCATTAAATTTTACAAATGTTTATTATTAAAATTATTTGTAATATATCAATAACACTTTTTAGAACTTTATGATGATAATTTATTTTTCATAAAAAATGAAAAAAAAAATTAATTGAATTGACAAATAAAATTAAAATAATCTTTTTGAACGATAGCGTGGTATTTGAGATCAATTGGATATGTTGAATTATTAATTTTGTAGATCTTACTAATTAACTATTGGCAATACTTCCTTCCTATCATAAAAATATTTCCTCCTCCTTCAAACATATCCAAAAAATAAATCTCTAAAATTGTTAGCTTAAAAATTATTGTACTTCTAAAATTGTTGACTAGGGAAGAAAAGGGAGGATGAAAAAATGAAAGCTAACCAAAGAAAAGCGGATTAGCGAAATAACGATTAACCTTGTTAAGTTAAGGTTAGTGATTAAATAAAAATATATTTTTAAATATTGAAATATTTTTGTAACTATTTATGAAATGGATAAAATATTGTTGAACAGACTTACCACTCCGTTGTCAAAGATTTGCAAATAAAACGATGCAAAATAAAAATGCAACAGACCGAATTTTAGTAACAATTGAAGAATAAGAAGTTAAGAAATGAATAAAATGAAACTGAAATTCAGAAATAAATGAAGGAAAAATTGAGCAGAAACAGAGTTTAGTTTAGAGTATTTCGGCTCATGCACAAGTATCCGTTTAATCAGAAATCAAGTCATAATCCGAGACACCAATCCAAGATGTTGCTGAGATTTTGAAAGAAGTTTGCAGACCCGATAACCCAACTCTCGCAACACCCAAATCTCAGCCTAGGTCGATCACAAAACTACAGCTATCTCCCAAGAAAACCACAACCCACACTCTCAAATTGCCTCGCCAAACAACACACACACACATTGCTCAAATCAAAGACCTGCGAATGGAGAGCACCAAACAGTCAAAAGTATGGAAGAAGAATACCCAAAAACACCTCAGAACAATCTCTAAATAAAGCTCTCTGACCCATCTCTCTCTCTCTATAAACCACCAAAGAATACCTCAAAATTGTGTGTATAAGACTCGTGTGTTGTGGCTGTAAAGGAGAGGTGTGGGGGTTTAAATAGGGGGCTGAAGGGATCAAGATAAGGTAGAAGCTTACCCGATCAGATTTCAATAACCATGGCGCAAGAGGCGGAATCGTTGGTGAAGAAACAGAAGGAGAGATATCGCACAATCAACTGAAAAAGAGACCAAGTCAAAATCTCTCTCTCTCTCTCTCTCTCTATATCTGATAAATATCAAACACAGGCTGGATAAAGAGGAGAGGGATTTGGGCCAGCAACTTGGGTATATTGGGCCGATACACCATTCTCCACCTTGGATCAAGTGCCAGTTCGTGACACACCAGTGCAATTCACGATACACTTATAGGATACACTTAATAGGCATAATCATCATTGTCTTAGCCTTCAGCGCTCAATCAAACACATAGTCAGAACAAAGTGTTAGAAAAATCTAAACAATCGAGCACAAAAGAAAAAGAATTACAATAAAATTGAAATACAATATACAACATAAAAATTAACAAAGAAAAAACCGTAAGTCGTCGTCTTGAATTTGCTTGAATCCGAGCCGTGTTAGACACTCTCCTTAAGACTAATTCGCCCCCTCACTACGAGTGCTCGAGGTCTTCAATGGACGTTAGTCTCCCAGGATAGAACGGATGAACCGAAATAACTTTGCACTTAAGTTTTTCGACGAATTTCCCTATGCTTGGACAAAATCACCATGGATATTTCTCTAGGAGGCCAAAGGAAGAAGATAACAAATTGTAAGAGGGAGGTGGAGAATTGATGGAAAAAGGAAAAAAATCAATTTTCATTATTGTGGGTCTCTCTACTTATAGCTCCACTAACTCTCCCATGAATATCCAATTAATCTTAGTATTAATATGAGACTCATTACTTTCTATTCAAGAAGTTTAATACCAAACTTTGTAACCCCAAATTCCAAAGTAATGATCCATATTAATCCCTCAATTAATTTAGGAATTATGGGACATCAACAGTGGTGCTAACTTCTAAAAGTTACACTTTAACCCACTTACTTTGAGCTATCATATCTTTCTCATCCAATATCAAATTGGACATCTAGATATTTCATTTTCATATTCTCACAACGTGGATCATGAACCCACAATAATCTTTGTCAAACGACAAACGATTCATGTAAGGAAAATACACAATTTCCTTCACATATAACGAATTTTTCCAACAACCCCCCACATGAAGGAAATTAATGACGAGTTTGGTGATAGAGTCCGGCAGACGAAAACTTGCATACGATAGGTGTGGGAATTCCCATTGAACCTTCGCTCGTACAAGCATATTTACTCTACTCGCAAGTCGGTAGACACGATGTCCTTGAACCGTTATGCTTTTTGTGTAGCCGATCATATACTTGACACAAGTAACGTCCTAGCATAGTTCAATTCTCATAGCTATGTTCATTCATGGCCCTGGACATTTTGTCTGGTTCTGTGAGAGGTTTTAAGAATTGAGCCTCACACAATTCTCCTCGAAGCGGCCCCACTTCTCTCTCACATAGGTGATTTCTTAAAGGTAACCCGCATTACCCCGCTCTAATTTTTGACGCGTAAGAATCATTAAAAACCATAGGCTTATCCTTGTCCTTTCGGGATGTCACTAATAGAAATGGACTTGGGGTTGGTTCCCCCACAGTGACACTACAAGTCTTTTAACAGTTAGGTGGTCCCATTGAATCTAGTTCTTAGGATCTCCAGTCATCTAGATTAGGTTTTCCGCTGTGTTTAACTTTTAAGAGGCTCAAGTCCCATTCCCCTCCAAATTTACAACTAACTCTCAATTTAACCCTTTAGTTAACAGATCTGTTTATTATTTGACCGCACATAGTCAAATTATTTGAGAGTAGTTCTAATGGTATTATGTCTTAGACATATATATCTAGACTATCATTACACACATTGATATATGTCTTTTCAATCATAAATTGACTTTATCAATATACCATCTTGCTAACACAAGCTTTATCCATTTGATAATTGTTAACTCAAATTCATTTAAATCCCAGCTATTCCATATTGATCATTTCAAAAATTTCAAGAATATCCACCTAATGACTTGTTTAACAACAAGTCTATTAGTTTTTCTTGAATTTGAATCAACAGATCAAATTGACTAGAATTTTCTTTAGTTAACATATCATTTTTGGATTTAATTAACAATGTGACGTAGTCACTCTTTTTTAAATCAACACAATCAAGTCTTTGATGTCATTATCTTTGTACTTGTCTCTAGTCATACAATGACTTTACAAACTAGCACATTTTCTTCTAGGTTCCATTTCTTGAACCGTTTCAACACTTTGATCTATTTCATTCAAAGTATCATATATTCACTTCCAAGAATTTGACATCAATACTTGATTTCCATTGATTTTATTTTCTTTTGATTTTTATATATATTCAAACTTATTGAATCATATATAACAAACCAATATCCACAATTGTTATGAACATAACTCTTGAAACATAATCCACCATTTAGTAACCAAATTCAATTTCTTTGGTAATTGGACTTGCTACTTTGCGAAACACTCCCACATTAACAAGTGTACGTAGGCCTACGTTTCCATACTTCATAAGGATATCTCATTGTTTTCTTGGGGAAACCTCTCCAAAAGGTAATTATTTTCCAAAGTATACCCACCCTCACATTTTCGGAGTAGTCTCAAAATTAGCAATAATGCCAATTTTCATTATTAACACCATTTGATCATGATGTACATTGTGGACACTTTGTTTCATTGCTCATGTACAACAAACCCTTCAGGTTGTTCTATGTAAATTTTATCTTCTAAATCGACATTTAGAAAGGTTATTTACATCCATTTGATGTATTTCAAATTCTGCTATGCAGCAATTGCAAATACAACTCTTTATTCTCGTGATGAGAGAATAAGTATAAAAGTAATCAAGGTCTTCATTTTTCTTGTAATCCTCAATTACAAGTCTAGCCTTGTACTCATTGATTATTTCATCGGTCTTCATTTCCTTTTGAAAATTCACTTATATGCTAGTGATTTACTACTCGGAGGTAAATCCACTAGTTTCCAAGTGTGATTTTCCAAGATGGAATCACTCTCACTTTTAATGGACTATTTCCACAAAGATCCTTCCAAAGAGCTCAATGTCTTTATAACTTTGTGATTCACTTTCTATCATGGAGGTTAGAAAATCCGGGTCATAGAATTTTCTTATCCTACCTCATTTGCTATATCGAGGTCATGCCTCTTCTTTATCATTCCTCATGATAAGTTTCTTCTTCTTCTATTGAATCATGAATCCGTTTAAATGAGTTTGCCTCATCTTTTAATTTATACGGAAACATATTTTTAAAGAAAGAAGCGCTTCATGATTCCATTATAGTATTCTTGTATATACATTGAATCTTGGATTTATAAACAAGAATTTTATAATCACAACTATTGTAAGCATACCCAACACATATGCAATCAATAGTATTTTGCACAAACTACACTTAGTTGTGTTTTATCACTACCTCTTTATTAAGTTGATTTCCAACGTTTCCTTTAAAGAGATAAGATTCAACATTTTGCTTTTTAGCAAGCAACGTTAAAAGTAAAACTTACATTTTACCATCATCTATGTGAATAATATTCACATCTCAAGCATCAATATTACTTGATTATAGCTTCAAGCATATATTTGATAAGTCTTGTTTTGTATCTATTTTGACCATATGACGAGACTCAATCTCATATTGATCACTTGAACACCCTTCCGTTTCATTCATTCAAACGTCATGAATAACATTCTTGATGACATCGCAATTGTCTCTCAAGACACAAGGTGTATGTTCAACTTTTTCAAACAAGTTTGGCTTTTTAAACAAGTTTGACTTTTCAAACGATTTTGACTTTTCACACAAGTTTGACATTTCAAACAAGTTTGACCAACTTTGTCTTTGTATTAAGCATTTCGGCATGCTTCATCACATTTGCTTTCGCCACAAGAAATGTTAGACAACTTTTCTCCAAAAGCTCTATTCTCTTTTTCAACACAAAGACGAATAGCACACACCTCATTATTCATTTCTATTCATTTATGTTTGAGGTGATTTTAATATATCTTCAAGTGGGAAGCAATTTCTCAATTATTGTCATCACTTGAGAATTTTACTCAACACCATCCATTCAACATGGTTTTTATGGAAGACTATTTTCACTTCTTCCATATGATTTTTATTTCATTTATGGAGTCCACTATTTAAAATCAAGGAAGCGGCTTACGATTATTTTCATTGCACACGCATTCTCGATTTTATATTTATAGTTCAACGACTCCCACAAATGTTTTGCAATTTTCTTGGTACTATACACATTTTATAATGAATCCGACAATTCATTAAGTATATAGTTCTGATAAAGAAAATTCACATGCTTCAACCGCACTCACGGATTGAACTTTCATCACATTTTCACCTAACTTTGTAGGATCTTTCATAAGAAACCTCTCTAAGTTCAAGGTGGTCAAGTAGAACATCTTTTGTTGCCATCACTTAAAGTCGAGGCCAACAAAATTTTTTACCTTTTCACTATGGTGATCCGGAATAATAGGAACAACCACATTCCATTAGAGATTTGTCTCCACACAAACCAAACATTGGTTTTTATTTTCAATAATTATAACTTTGTTGTTACAAATATAACTCTCTAACTTAATTAGAGAATTAACTCCAAGACTAAATTGCTAATTCAATAGGAGAATTAACACAATTTATTTCTTATAACCACTCATATTTATAAACCTCTAAATCCCTTAATGGAATTATAGTTGGAGGTTAACTATTCCAAAATTTTAAAGGTCTCATCTTGGAGTACCTTTAAATTAGAGAAATTACCTTCTCATTCACCAAATACACAATTTCTTTTAGAAGTTATACTTCTAAATATTTTGTGTCATTTGTCATCAACAATAGGATTTAACTACTTCCTTTAAGAATTCATATTATTTTTAATCTTTTGACATTAGTCACCCATTTCAATTATAGGTTTTAACAACTTCTCCCAAGAAGCCCTATACTTTAGTCCTTGTGATATACTCCCTCCGTCCCACAATTCTACGCACTTTTTGTGCCGGCGCGGGAATTAAGGTAAAAGTGATAAAGGTAATGTGTTGTGAGTGTAAAAGTAAAATAGGAGAGAGAATGAGTGGAGAGAATAGTAAATTTGAAAAGTGTTGTGAGTAGAGAGAAGTGGGTCCCATTTCCATTTTGGAAAAGTGCAGATTATTGTGGGACGTCCAAAAGGGATCTTTTTACGGATTATTGTGGGACGGAGGGAGTATGTCAATCTTCACAACAATAGAATTCAACAACTTCTTTCAAGAAGCTTTATTGTTTTAATCTTTGTGACTTTTGTCACTATTGACAATAATAGGCTTTAACAACTTCTTTCGAGAAGCCCTATCATCTTTGTCAATACATCGTATAAACAATGCAACGTTAAAGACTACATCTTTATCTGTTCATCTTCTCAACTTAGTTCAAAAGAACTTTTCATTTATAAAATGCAACGTTAAAGACTAAATCTTTACCCGTCCATCTTCTCAACTTAGTTCAATGAACTGTTTAATTTTTCTCAACATGATTCTTGTGAATCATAAGAACGTTAAATACGAAATCTTTAACCGTTCATTTTCTCAATTTAGTTCAATCGAACTTTTCAATTTTTCTCACTATGATTTTCATGAACCATAAGAGATCTATCATTCATTGTATAAACACTAGAAGTGACATCACCACAACTATTTTACACAATCATTGCAACATCCTTGATGTTCATTCGTAAGTCAATACATCATTACTTCTTTCAGAAACTGTTCTGTTCCGAAATTTATATATTAATATCTACATAATAAAATCCGATCTTCACCGTTCAGAATCTTCTCCTATGAGTCATGAACATGCACACCAAGTTTCAGTTCGATCCAACTGTTAAAGAAACGGAAAAATAATTTTTACCACAGATGATCACTGAAAAAACGTGCTGAAATTTTCTTCCGTCTCGTCCATCGTTTCCAATTCTTTTATCTATTTCTTTGATTACCGCTTCACCGGATTTCCAAATCTGTAATTCTTTCTCAAATAGGGAATTAGTCTTAAGATTGTTAGACAAATCTAAACAAACGAGCACAGAAGAAAAAGAATTACAATAAAATTGAAATACAATATACAACATAAAAATTAACAAAGAAAAAACCGTAAGTCGTCGTCTTGAATTTGCTTGAATCTGAGCCGTGTTAGACACTCTATTTAAGACTAATTCGCCCCCTCACTACGAGTGCTCGAGGTCTTCAATGGACGTTAGTCTACCAGGATAGAACGGATGAACTGGAACAACTTTGCACTTAAGTTTTCCGGCGAATTTCCCTATGCTTGGACAAAATCACCATGGATATTTCTCTAGGAGGCCAAAGGAAGAAGATAACAAATTGTAAGAGGGAGGTGGAGAATTGATGGAAAAAAAATCAATTTTTATTATTGTGGGTCTCTCTACTTATAGCTCCACTAACTCTCCCATGAATACCCAATTAATCTTAGTATTAATATGAGACTCATTACTTTCTATTCAAGAAGTTTAATACCAAACTTTGTAACCCCAAATTCCAAAGTAATGATCCATATTAATCCCTCAATTAATCTAGGAATTATGGGACATCAATAGTGGAGTTAACTTCTAAAAGTTACACTTTAACCCACTTACTTTGAGCTATCATATCTTTCTCATCCAATATCAAATTGGACATCTAGATATTTCATTTTCTTGTTCTCACAATGTGGAACATGAACCCACAATAATCTTTGTCAAACGACAAACGATTCATGTAAGGAAAATACACAATTTCCTTCACATATAACGAATTTTTCCAACACAAAGTACGGAAGGCAAAATCTAGTTTATTCATACCACGAAGAAAGGAAAAATAACTAGACACCCCAACTCACACAAAGTTAAGAAGATGATTTTTGGGCTAAAATAACACAAGCATCAACACGAATTATCAAAGTTCAAAATTTTCAAACAATTTAAAAAATTTGAAACAGGCAAACATTTAGTTCCCATATCAGAAGGATTAAAATTCGAGTCAATTTTTTTCAAAATAAACTAACATTTTTAGCAACCACATCACGAATGAAATTGTACCTAACATCTATATGCTTAGTTCTATCATGAAAAACAAGATTCTTATCCAACTTAATGTCAGATTGACTATCAGAAAATACTATCATTTTGTCATTTATAAAACCAATTTCAGAAATTAAACCTTTAAGCCATATGGCCTCTTTTATAGCCTTGGTTATAGCCACATATTCATATTCTGTCGTAGGCAAAGCCACAATTGGCTGTAACTGAGATTTTCAACTAACACAAGAGCCACATAACGTAAAAACATATGGAGTGGTAGATTTTTTATTGTCCCTATCATTGGTATGATTAGAATCAACATAACCAACCAATTTTATACCATCATCACACTTAGCAAACTTCAAACCATAACTTATCGAATGCTTTAAGTACCTCAATAACCATTTGAGAGCTTGTCAATGGGGCAATCCTGGGTTTGACATATAACGGCTTAAACACGAAATAGCATAAGCAATATCGAATTAGGTACATAATAGCAGTAACAACATTCGAGTAAGAAATATTTTTCATTTGATCTATCTCAAAGTCATTTTGGGGGCACTGCTCTTTACTAAGCACAAAATGTGAAGCAAGCGGGGTATTAATAGTTTCTAACATTCTCCACATATTTGGTTTAAGTAAATAACAGATAAATCACGATCTCTGATTATATTCATGTCAATTATCTTACAGCATCACCGAAGTATTTCATGTCAAATTTAGCACTTAAGCAGTTTCTAACATTCTCCACAGATTTAGAGAAAGGGCTAATAAGAAGCATGTCATCAACATATATGAGCAAGAAAACAGACATACTCGTATTATTCTTGAAATACAAACAATGATCAAACGCACTCCGCTGAAATTTTAAATCTAGCATACATTTATCAAATTTCAAATTCCACATTTTTCTTATTCACAACAATAGGATCATCAACGGGAGGAGTCTCATTTTTAGTTGGTGCAACAGGCTCATTAACAATAGCAGGAATAGGCACATAAGAGTGCTCCACCGTGTTTGGAGCAGGGGGAGGGGGAGGCACATTATTCAAGCAAGGAAATTCAGTTTCATTAAACACAACATCACAGCTAATGATCACTTTGAAACCCGGTTCCTCCCTTACCCATAATCTATACCCCTTAACACCCTCCAGATATCTCAAGAAAATGCACCTCACAGTATGAGGTTCAAGTTTATCATTTTTTCTGTGGGTATACGCAGCATAACCAAAAATTCTCAAATTAGTATAATCAACAGATTTTTCAGAAAAAACAGCTTCAGGACATCTACCATTTAAGGGAACAGAGGGCGACCTATTTATAAGATAGGTGGCAGTCATAACTGCCTCACCCCAAAAACGTTTGGACAAAACAGAAGTATCAAGCATGGTTCTAACTCTTTCTAAAAGAGTTCTATTCATACGTTCAACAACACCATTTTGTTGCGGCGTATAATGCATAGTCTTACGCCTTTTCATCTCATTATCAAGGCAAAAGTTATCAAATTCATGATTGCAAAATTCAACTCTATTATCAGTCCTAATAATTTTAATTTTTCTACATGTTTGATTTTCTATCATGACTTTCCAAGTTTTGAAATTATCAAAAGCATCAGATTTGTGTTTCATTAAAAACACCCAAGTTTTTCTTGAAAAATCATCAATTATAGACAAAAAAAATATCTATTACCACCTTGCACCTTGAGTGGCCTCACTAGCAGGGCCCCACACATCATCATGTAAATACTCAAAATTTCTTTAATAGTGAAATGATTGGGATTAGGAAAATTAGGAAAAGACGCTCTATGTTGTTTACCCATCACACAAGAGTCACATAAAGGCACAGAAGACACTTTATCTCTACCAAAACCACCATTTTTGTTTAAGATATCTAAGCCTTTACTACTCATATGTGCTAGCCGTTTATGTCATAAATCAGTTTTATCTTTCTTAGCCATATTATTATAATCAGACATAGGTTCAGCAGTATAAACATACAAGTTTCTAATCTTTTCAGCTTTGAAAATCAATAAAGACCCATTTAAGATTTTCATACACCCACTACCCCATTTACCCTCAAACCCATCATTTTCCAACGATGCACATGATATGAGATTGTTAGCTAAATCAGGCACATGTCGTACATCTTTTAGAGTTTAGCAAAATCGATAATCAAATTTGAGACAAACGTCTACAAAATCAGCAGTTTGACACCTTTTATCATTAGCTAAAGAAACAGATCCAGTTTTCATTCAGTATATGTATGAAACATATTTTTATCAGGTGTCATGTGAAACGTGCATGCAGAATCTAACAACTATTCATTTTTCAAATAATGAACATAATTCACCACAGTTTCAGTGAGCATAAAAAACAACAGGATCTTATTCACCAGAAGTAAAATTGCAGTCAATTTGCAGATCATGATTCACATACCTTTTTTTAGGATTAGGACATTTTTTCCGATAATAACCTATTTTCCCACAGTTATATAACATTTTTTTGTTACTTTTACCAGATCTAGACTTACTTCTTTTTCTCTCATTATTCTTGATTGATTCAGCCTTTTCATGTTGCTTATTCTGATTATTAATCATTTGAATCGTTCGTACTCTCACCATATTAATCTCACAAACAGTTGATTTACCCTTATTAACTCTTAATTTCAACTCTTTGTTTTTAATTTCGTTAATTATAGTATTATGCAAAATATCATTTCTACCATACTTAATGGCAGATCTAACATTAACATAAGAGTCATGTATAGCATTCAAGAGCACAATAGGAATGTATTCGTCAATATTTTTATCACCGATTTGCTTAATATCCTGCACATGATTTAGTAAACCGATCAATGTTATCATTCATGTTTTTATTCAAGTCTAATTTAAACTGAAATAATTTCTCGAGCAAATACATCTTACTAGGTAACGATGTTTCAACATATACTTCTTCCAGTTTATCTCAAAGAGCTTTATCACTATCATGTTTAACAAATTTTATAAAAACAGCGCTAGATAAGTTCAAAATAATCGAAGAATAAGCGTATTCATCCATTTCAATCCTTAATTCTTGTTTATTCGATTCAGCATATTGTTGAGTTACAGCTTTGAAAACTTTTTTTTAACCAAAATGTCTTTCATATTTTGTTGCCAAATAAAAAAATCGCATTTGCCATTGAATGACTCCATCATATTAGCAGCCATCCAAGACAATAAATTCAATACTAAAAAAAAAACAGACAAAATATCTTAAAACAAAATGAAACAATTATCAAAGCACCAAAACACAACAACTGAAAAAAAAAACTCGAGAAAAAAAAAATAGATGCATTTTTTATTTTCCTTACCCAAGAAACCTTGTACTAGGTTTCTTATTTACCGTTCACCGTTCGCGAATTAATCAGGCTCTGATACCACTGTTAAGTAGACTTACCACTACGTTGCCAAAGATTCGCGAACAAAACGAAGCAAAATAAAAATGCAACAGACCGAATTTTAGTAACAATTCAAGAATAAGAACTGAATAAAATGAAACTGAAATTCAGAAATAAATGAAGGAAAAATTGAACAGAAACAGTTTAGTTTAGAGTATTTCGACTCAGGCCCAAGTATTCGTTTAATCCGAAATTCAGTCACAATCCGAGACACCAATCCAAGATGTTGCTGAAATTTTGAAAGCAGCTTGCAGACCCTAGAACCCAACTCTCGGAACACCCAAATCTCAGCCTAGGTCGATCACAAACCGACAACTATCTCCCAAGAAAATCACAAACCACACTTTCAGACTGACTCGCCAAACAACACACACACACACTGCTCAAATCAAAGACCTACGGAGGGAGAGCACCTAAACAGTCAAAAGCAGGGAAGAAGAAGACCCAAAAACACCTCAAAACAACCTCACATTCTTGGCTGAAACCTCTGAATAAATCTCTCCGACCCTTCTCTCTATAAACCATCAGAGAAGAACTCAAAAATTGTGTGTATAAGACTCGTGTGTTGTGACTGCAAAGGAGAGGTGTGGGGATTTAAATAGGGGGCTGAAGGAATCAAGATAAGGTAGAAGCTTACCCGATCAGATTTCAATAATCATGACGCAAGAGGCGAAATCGTTGGTGAAAAAACAGAAGGAGAGATAGACCAAGTCAAAGTCTCTCTATCTAGCCGATAAATATCAAACACAGGCTACATAAAGAGGAGAGGGATTTGGGCCAGCAATTTGGGTCATAAATTTTGGGCCGAAGCCCATACCAAAATAAGAACAAATATTTTGTTAAATGTTGTGTTATCATTACACGCTGAAGATTTTTCTGTTCCACAACATCATCAAACTGGCTATTGTTCATGTTATTCTTGTGTTGAATGCATGCAAGCCACACTAACGTGTTGGTATATTATATACTCCCTCCGTCCCACACCAAGGTTTCACCTTGGTGTGGACACGCTTTTTAAGAAATTTAATTAAAATGGATAGAAAATTTGAGGAAAGAGAATGTAAAAGTTAAATGTGTGATAGGAAATAGGAGAGAGAATGTAAAAGTTAAAAATATTTAATAGGAGAGAGAATGAGTGAGAGGAATAGTAAGTTAATATATGAAATGTGTGGTAGGGAATAGGAAAGAGAATGGTTTTTTTGTAAATATATGGAGATAATAAGGGTATAAATATATGGAAAACTTTCCATTTAAGGAAGGGAACCTTGAAGTGGGACGGACCAAAAAGGAAAGGTGGAACCTTGAAGTGGGACGGAGGGAGTATTAAATTACTTAATACTCTCTCCCTTCTAAAATATTTGTCCTATTTGACTTTTTTATTGAACTTTGACCACAAATATATGATAATTTAATTATGTTCATAAAATTCTAAAAATTCTCATTGATTCACCATTAATAATATTATCAACAATAACTTTTAGAATTTCATGAACATAATTAATCTCTCATAAATTTGTGGTCAAAGTTCAACAAAAAAGTCAAACGAGACAAATATTTTGGGACGGAGGGAGTATATAATATAAATAACTATTATTAGTGATTGAAAGTAATAATCATTTACTTAATTATAAAAAAATTACTTTACTTGTCATTTTGTTCTTTATTTACATTTCTTTTTTGTTCAAAACCAAAAGTGATATACGAAAGGTTCATTCCCCTTCTGAAAAACGAAAGGTTCTACTTCTCATTCTTCGTGGCTTTTAAGATATCGATATGACAATTGAACGTAAGATGCATGGTGAACCCTGATTTTTCAGATATATTTATACATATAAATATATACAGTTTTATACAGTTAAATATATCACATATATACATATATCAAATATATACGATGAGACCCCCACAAAATACCAATTACTCCCTCTGTTCCGTTTAAGTTGCAACATTTTGCCATTTTCGGCATTTCACTTAAGTTGCAACATTACCAAATAAGTGTGTTTGTTTTTTTTTTGAAATAAGGCTTGTTAGGCTCTTAAAATCCTCTTAATTTTAAGAGGTTAAAATGTTGCTGAATTGTCTCTGAAAGCCTCTGAAAGCCACTGTTTCATATTTGGTTTTGGGTAATTTTTTTTTTAAACTGTTTACTGTTTCATAATGCATTTATGGTTTTTTTTTTTTTTTTAATTTTTTTTTAACTGTTTCAGATAATGAATTCAGATACAAAATCAAACAACTTATCCAATTCAGAATTCAGTTTTCAGTTGATGCCTCTTAATTATTCAGCCATTTTCAAAACTGAAATCAGATTTCAGCACTTATCACTTAAAAAAAACAAAAACCCCCTTATTCTCCCTATATATCTATAACCCTCCACAATTGGTGAAGGTAATCTATCAACTACTCTCTCTATCTACAATACTCTTCCTAGAGAGAGCTTTCCATATATGTTTAATCTCATAAACACATACTTATTCTTACACCCGAGGGCTATTTTGCAGATCTTATCCGAGGTGCGACGTGTTTTCTACAACCTTTGTCTCCCCGGGTCGTGGCGTCATCAGTGGTTCCATATAGACATGAATCCTTTTGTTGTAGCTCGAAGGCGAAGGTATATCGGTTAATTTCACTCCCTCCTCCGTATGCTTATCCATGTCGCAGTCCTGGCCTTCTTTGTCGTCCTTTGTGACCTCTATTATTTTCGCCAAGCAAATCAAACGTTAGTTAATGAGTCTTGGTCGTTATAAATATTTATCTCAATATATTATTGGTGAACCAGTTGTATTATTTCCTTTCATTTTCATCTTTCTCTTAGGTAACCTTAAATGTAGTTGAAGGGAATAAATTTTTGTGTAATTTATCAAAACATTTATCTTTTATTTTTATTCAAAATGTTGTTAGTGTGAAAAGTAGCTCGCTGGCCAAAGTATTTAGATTTGAATTTAAAGTAATTGATAATTTTCGGAGTGGATCCATCTCTTAAAGTATAAGGTTCCAGCTTAAAATCAATTGATGCCAAAACTTATAACGTGGACTTACTAATTGGGTGGCACGGAGTAACAATGTGGGCCGTTGGGCATACACGTGTAATGTACACACTCTGATACCATCTTAAAGTCTGAGATTACACCTTAAAATCACTTGGTACTAATGGGAGTGACCCATAATCTTTATATATTATAGGCATGATTTATCAGTTCCCGATATGAGATAATATCTCTAATACCAATTTTTTTCTTTTTTTTTCTTTTTTTAGAAGTTTGTCTGAATGAATCAGTTGTCGGTGGATATGCTTAATTTTTGAGATTTTTATTAAATTGTTAGCATTAACTATTTTTTCATATATATTTTTCGATTGAAATACAAGTATGAAAGTATCTCGAAAATTCATACTATCCTCCGTCCCATTACAATGCGGACAGTTACTGTTCACGCGTAGATTAAGGAAAAAAATAATGATATAAATGTTGTGAGTGTAAAAGTAAAATAGGAGAGAGAATGAGTGGAGGGAATAGTAAATTATAATGGTGTTGTGAGTATTAAAATAATGTAGGAGAGAGAATGAGTGGAGGGAATAGTAAAGATTCCTTTTTATTTTAGGAAGTGTGTGATTTGTAGTGGGGCGCCCAAAATAAAAAGTGTGTGATTTGTAATGGGAAGGAGGGAGTATAAGAAATGAACTTTCATATCTTTTTATTTTTATTATTCTTGCCTTATATTTTCAATTTATTGTCTCTAAGACAACTATCATATTATTATTTTTTTTTACTTTGAGAGTTGACTTTCAAAGGTGTTGAAATTGTTCGACTAAAGCATGTGAATCGCACGAATTAATAAATTTTGGTGTATTTTTGTAAGAGGGGATTTGAAGGAATATTAAAAATGAAAGGTCAAACTCCATTTCCATTTATTGTATTTTTAACGGTATTTCACTTTTATCATTATATTTTTTTTTCTTTCATAAAAACTGATGATACAGGAAACGATCTAGATCAGTCTTAGTCCAGCAATTAGGTTGATCTCCAGCTAATGTGACCTAAAACCACAAACAAACAACTTGCCGGGGTGGTCTTCGGCTAAGACCCTCCGACGTGATGACGAGATATGGTGTGTTAAGCTTATAAACTGAATTGAATTACGTATATTCAAAATAGCAGATACGACATTACCTTTTAACGTTGTATGTTGTTTAGTATTTATAGTGGTGTCATGGGATCATTGTAAATTCCTAGAATCACGGAGATGTAGTGGACGTAACTGTCTTCGAGAATGTAGGAGGCGGTTACAAATAACGGTGCAGACGGACGTACGCGTTGGTAAGTCGAGGTCGCTTGAGTATTCGATGTCGACCTGACTTTGTACCTTGGCTTGACAAAAATTATACAAGTAAACGATCGTATGTCGGACGAAGGTCTATGGGTGGAATTGACGAGGGAGGAGTGTATTACAATCTTAGATAGGTGGGGTTTATTATAAGGAGAGTTAGGGTTTCCAGCTGGAGAGAGTATGGGGGACATGGAGGCGGACGACCCACAGATTGTCCGTTTTCGTCTCTTCAACAAAATGATAGACCACCTCATTATCTTCTACATCAAGTCCAACATATCACCTTTTCCTAGGGAGAGATTAGCATTCACAGGGGAATCTAGGTCGCTCATAGGTAGTTCGAAACGTACATCAACTAGGACTGATTCCCTGTTTCTGTGTCTTCTGTAGATATGGCAGCTCAAGGCAGGTTTGTTTGGCTAAGCGATGATGGATAGGATGGAGAATTTTAAGGCCTTCCTGTTTCCCGAATCTGATGAATTTTATGGAAGGATTTTTCTTTTTTTATCGTTGGGATAGAAATTCGGAATCGCCTCTCTATAGTCAATTACCAGTTCTCCGCAATTTCCATGTAGGATAAAGTGATTTGCGTCACTTGATTTTCGCCTTTCGTCATATTCAGCGCCAGCCGTATTCATTGCGTTACTTTACTTTTTTTTTTTTTTTTGTAATGAGAATCAATATACATAATGGGCCTATATAAAATGGAACCCTCCAAAATTTGGGGGTCGTGCAAAAGAGCCTATTGTACCATGTAGAAGCCGGACCCGGGTGAAATATAGGCAAGCTTTACCCCGAATAAATGCAAGAGGCCCCTTTCAAAACTTAAACCCGTGAATTCCAGTTCACATGGCAATACCTCATTGGCTCAACCAGTACGCCAAGAAACAACCCCCCTCCTCAGTATTACAATTGCAACCCAAGAATCAATTTGCTGAAAGCTATGAGGCAACCAAAAGGCTGATCCCTTTATCTCATTGATAGAATATTATTAATAATCCAGTTTGATTACAAACCGCTGCATAAAAATGGGAAAAAATAATAATAATAAATCTTTAAAAGCGCCATGAAGAAGAAGAAAAAAGGTGCAGAGTTAGCATTGCTGCTTAGAGGCCATGAATATATGGAAGTATAACAACTCCAAGAATGTTGAATAGTAAGTACAACAGAAGATTGATATGTACAATTACAAAGGTAGGCACCTAAAACAAAAACAATCACCAACCAAAAAAATACTATGCAGATCCATCCATCTATCAAATTTATACATCCTTTCTTCGATTGTGATCACATTGGATTGGATCCCTTGGGAAGGAATGGTTGGTGATTCATGTTCTTCATCAACTTTGTATAGAACTCGTAACGCTAGATTTTTGTGGTTCCAATGCCTCGAGAAAATTCTGCAGGCGATACCTTGCTTGCTCACTTCGAAAATGTACAAAACTAAAAAGGGTTATGAAACAATATCAGTAACGAGTTCTAGCTTATCTAAACATAGAATTTAGGAGGGGGGGGGTAGTAGTATCTCTATGGCAAATATCAGGCTTGTAAGAACTGTTTGGTAATCTATCTAAAAACATAAACAGAGACGAAAGCAGATTTCTGGTACTATTTTTCAAAGCATAATACTCTCTTCGTCTAAAAATGAATGTCCATTTTTTGTTCATTTATTAGAAGATTATTTAGTTATTCATGTAGTAGAGGTAAGGTCTATGCCCTCCTCTTGGTGGTAAGGTACCTTTCTTACATTTTTTGAGTATTAATAAAATTTAGGGAGAGATCAGAGGGTACCGGCCTCCTTTCAAGCAGAAAAAAAGAAGCAGCCCATTTTTGTTCTAAATAAAGAACAAAAATGAACATTCAATTTGGAACAAGAGCAGTATGTAACGAAAAGCGTCACCAAACAAAACAATATTTCTACCGACTTACCAGCAGAAAAGAGAATTATTGACTACAAAGTACACTAACACACAGCACGCACTTGCAGGTTCAACTCGGGACTAGTTTCTGTAGAAACATTGAAGTTTGAAAGGTAAGTTCCAATGACCAGCCAAAGCAAGAATATGCTACGAGAGACTTTTCCAGATGATGATCGAGGTGCAAGATGAACATTTCTTTACTAATTATATGGGTTAAAATGAAATAAAATCTACCAAGGACTAACAAACAAGTTACAGAAAGAAAGGAAACTATATACCCAAAAATAACTAATTTTCTATCTTGGTTTTTGACTCTCAGTCTCACAGGCAATTTAAATATCAGAAATTTCCAAATTATCAACACAAATCTTTCAACATTCAACCCCCACCCACCCACCCTCCCCAAAACCCAACAACCCCAAAACAAAACTAAGTAGTATGATCTATACACATATTCCGCCTTCCTTCCAAGATAAATGTCCATTTTTATTCACGTCAAATGTAAAAAATAGACGTGCAACCAACAAACCTACTTAAAAGAAAGAAAGAAAGAAAGAAAGAAAGAAAAAAATAAGCTTGCATGAGTTCACAATTTGTTTAATATAAATATCTACTTCTCCATTCCTCTTCCGAGAAATTGTGGACCCTATCCCTATGCTAAATTAACTATCTTTTGGGGGCATAAGAGTAGCAAAGAAAGAACAGAAAAATCTGAAATTTTGGAGAAAGCTGATCAACAAACTCAACCATGTCTCTTTTTCTTTGCCTTTTGGGGTTTTCCAAAATATAAATCTAAATCTAAATTTAAACAATAACAATAATTATAGTGTAATTTAAACCAGATACAAGAGTCCACTCAGAAAACACTGAGCCAACTCAGAATATGAGAAAAAAAATATGAAGAAATAGGAATCGAATTTCTAGAGAGGAGAAAGTAAATAAAGACAGAACTCACCAGCAATCAAAATTTAGTCAAGTAAAAGGACAGTATCCGCCATATCCAACAATGGCTTCAAGCAATCTGGTGAGAATTTCCGGGCAAACATATATGGAAGGGTATAATTCGACTGCCTAAGCTCGTAAATCAGCTCCGGCGACACTTCCGGCGGGTGGTACGTGTGTGGGTGGCCTTTGACAGTGTCGGTCCAATTCACTCTTGTCAATGTATAATGAGTACACCCTTTTGGATCCTCCATTGACAAGAGCGTCGGAAAATAATGTTCTTCCGGGAAACAAGGATCAATGATGGAGCAACGCAATTTGAATTTCCTCCAAAGTCTCCTATCTCTGACAACCAAAAGGGCGTGCCGCCGCGTGAGGGTGAAGAACTGGGAGCCGGCACGGAATTTGTCAAAGGGCACATCCGGCATCATCACGTTCTTGCCCCTCGCATTGTACCTCTCCTTCATATGGTCGTCTTTTGATAAAATCTCGATGAAGCTCAGGTAGTTCAATTTCCCCAATTCGGCTATTTGGTGGGATTTAGTTTCGAAGATGGTGTCGTAAACGAACTTGAACGAGTGGAGTGGGATGCAGTGTTGGGATATGAGAGAGAAGAATGCGTTGGCCGGGTCGTCGAGAAGTGCCGTCGCCAGAAGGCGGCGAGCGGCGGAGATAAGGGAAGGCGAACCCCGGTAGGTCTTTTTCGACGGGATGAACCGATCGGAACTGAAAACGCCTCCGGGAGGGTTGACTTTGATTGTTGGGTCAGCATGAACATACACATTATACAGATGAGAATTCAATTGGGATTGAAAAAAGAGTTCCCACAAGGGAGAGAAGTGGATGTCAGAATTGGTGAGAAATAGGAAGGCGATTTTAGGTTTACGGTTGGTGGCACCGAGATGATATTTGGAAGATGGGCGTAGTTGGTGGCGATTAGTATACGATTCCGCGGATGCACGGCGTAGGAGGGAGAGGTCGTCGATTTCGTCGGGAAGATAAATCGGTAGACGGCGAGGAGGAAGGATTCGTGGGGCTAGAAGGAAGAGAATTGGAAGAGAAATTAATAATAACAACGTCGGTATAAAAGGGGAAGCCGTTGATGATGATAACATGACGGAATCGACAATTGTGTACTCCAATCCAATCAAGATCGCCGGAACTGAACTGAATCGAACTGACGGCACAATATTTCCGGCGAACTGGGTCGAGACACGAACCAATCAATTGGTGAACAACACAAATTGGGTAGAGATGAATCAGTCAATTGGTGAGGAAAATATGTACATTGGCTGTGTATCGTGTAGGGTTTAGTACAGGGAATTTTTAGAGAGAGAAAGTTTTAGTTTAGTTGAGAGAGAGAGAGAGAGAGAGAGGGGATGAAGAAGAGGAAGAAGATGATGAAGGTGGGGTTGGGGGGAATTGAGGATGGCGTCAATCTGTTCGTCTGTCAGTAGTAACGGCGTTTGGATTAACGGCGGGAGGGTGTAACCGACAACGAAAGGTATAAAACACGGAGGTTTGACTATTTTGCAAGGCATGTCATGTTAGTACTTAACAACCAATAAATGTAAGCAGACAAGTTTGAGTCTGGAGGCTAATGACACTGAGGGGATGTCGACTCGAGGCGATCATTCCTGGGTACTGCTATTCACACTACCTGATTTTAAAAAAGGTAGTGAAAACAACCTAGGTATCTTAGAAGTCAACCTAACATTCACCTTGAAATTAGAAATTTGGTTTAATAAGTGAACCTATATTTGCTATTAGACCCCTTATAGCTTATGTAATTTTAATGTTTTGTCATTTTGTCTTATCCAATTTTTGGTTTTATTCCTTTTTTAACTTTTAATTTATTTAAAATTTTATATAATTATTTATAAAATTAATATTTTAATTTAAAAATAATTAAAATAACTATTATTTTGAAATTATTTATCATATTAAAAATATTAATAAAATTACTTTGATAAAGATAAATTGATCACATAGGCTTGTCTCATTAACCCAATTAATCACTTTCTCATCCAGTTAAATAGCATTCATTCAATTGATTTTTCATTTTTTACACACATTCTCTGACTTTTGTTTTTTATTTTATAAAAATAAATTTTACAAAAACCAATAATATTTATAATATATGTGAAAATTTAAAATAAATTTTAATACCATAAACTAGGCATTAATTGTAGGAAGTAGTAAATTAATATTAATTTATTTAATTTAATACCATAAATTAGGCATTAAATTGTAATTTATTTGATTTTTATATAATAATAATAAAGTAAGTATTATATTTTTTTGATAAAAACTAATTAAATCAATAGGCATAGTTTTAAAAAATAATTGGTAATATTGAAAGCATTAATAAAAATATCCAAATTGTTTGGCTTGTGTGGATTTGACATATAAACTCATTTTTATTGAAAAAATATAATTTATTTAATTTTTCGTTATCTAATTTTTCGTTGCATCCGATGTATTTTAGGTTAACAACATTAATTTTTCTTCATTATATATATTAGGTGCAATTTGCCTTATTATTTAAAGTGGGTGAAAATATAGGGAGGGTGTTAAAGCAGGCCCATCGATCTAGTAGGCTATAATGACAAGAAAAGAGGAACCCAAAAAAATTGCATTAAACACTTTTGTCAGTCAACACTTTGGTTAGAGTGTTAGTGTATTTGGAAAAAAAAGTAGTGTGTTTAGAATTACCCATCATTCCTTGTATGGCCACGATGTGCAGAAATACAAAAAATGATCGATTGAGGAATGAGTTGATTAGAGGTAAAGTATGAGTTGCGTTCATAGAGAATAAAATGAGGAAGAATCATTTAATGGGGTTTGGTCATTTGAATTTGAGATTGAGATCAAGTGATTCACCGGTTAGGAGGCCTGAAGAGTGGAGAATTGATAAAATGGCGAGGGATAGGGAAAGAACCGAGCAAACTTGGATTAGGGTGATTGAAAATGATACGAGTTTACTTGAATTGTATGAAAATATGGTGTTAAAGAGGCCGTAGTGGAGGACAAAAATCCATGTGGGTAAAGGGATTGATGTTTTTTTTCTATTATATATTTACTCTTTTATTATCTCTATTTTTATTTTATTCTCTTTTTTTTACATTTTTTTCTTTCACGGTAACATATGAGGATTCATGTTAGCTGATCCCAAATTATTTTGGCGCTAAGACTTTGTTATTGTTATGAAAATCATTCCCCTAGGCAGCCACAAAACGCACCGATTAACTTCAAATCTATACCTAGGCCAAATTTTACAATAAAATTTGCATTAAAACGTCATGATTAATTCAAATTCGTCTTGACCCGCCTACAAATTTTAATTTTAGTAAATTCAGTTGAAAATTGTATTAGATTTATTATTATGTACATTTAAATTATTTATTTGTGGATTCTTGTGACATTTTCACTTCTATTTCACCGGGATGCTAAAAAATATGTCTAATTTTCGATTTCACGTAGGCTTCACCTAGGCGCTAAACCGCCCAACGGTTTTTAGAACCTTGATGATATACAGTATACTTACCGACTGAGAAAGAAGAAATCAAGCCAACACCTAGAGAAGAGAGCGGTTGACTTGTGAAATTTCTGTCAAGAAAGATTATAACCAGCACATAGGAGTAGAATAGTACAGATAATTATAACAATTTGAATTACTGCCATAAAACAAATATCACCTCAACATGGTACAACACCAGAAGCACACTGTACTAGAGACATTTTCCTCTAATCAGCTTAAATCATCCCAAAACAGAAAGATTGACAGCTTAGAAACTGACATCAGACATATTGATACAAACGACGATACAACAAATCTCAGAACTTAAATAACATTCCTACTTTGAACCCATCTCGTTAATCTTATTTCCGTGGCCATAAATCTTATCTCCTCTGCCATGGTGACAATAACACCATTGAAGACTGGAACAAACAATCCCGAAGAAACTGCAAATCTTTGAAGAAATCCTGTATTTACATAGTGAAACTGCTGCATTTGAACATAGGAAGGATTTTCTGCCAGAAACAGTAGCTAAGAATCAGAAACCAATGGGACGGGTTTTGTGTGGTTTGCTTTTGCTTCATCTCCTTTTGACGCGGAATTCTCCTTTGTGAGCTTCTGTGAGATGAGCGTCTTAGGAGCAGCTCTAGAACGTTGCTTAGCTGTTGGAGCCCCGAGACCCTGGCCACCTTTCCCTGATCAAATAAAATTAATTGAAATGTGAATGAAGTGCTAGTTAGACACAAGCAGAAATATTATCGGACAGAAAGTTAGAGCAATATTTAGTTAATTTGAAGAAAATATGGCATTGAAGAGACCAGTGGAGGCTGAAACTTCATGATGATAATGGGTTTTTTTTTTTCCTAACTGTCTATTACTCCCTCCGTCCCTAAATGTTTGTCCCGTTTGACTTTTCAAACATTTTAATTTAGTGATTTTGAAGCTTTAATTTTGGTTATTTTTACGAACGCTTTGAAAATTATTGATAATATACACCACCGTTATGTAATACTCCGTCCCTAAATGTTACAAGTTTTGAAAATTTAGTGATTTTGAAGCTTTAATTTTGGAAATGAGATTAACTTTTTGGGACAAAGGAAAAGGGGAAATGGGACAAACATTTAGGGACGGAGGGAGTATTATTTTTTTCTATTTTTCCCAAAATTTCTTCTTTAAAATTTCTTCTATGCTTTCACTTCTTTTTAGACTTTTTTTTTTTTTCTAAAATATTTTCTCCCACGATCTTTTCTTGGGCGATTCCATGTGATAATTCATGCTGGCCAACCACTAATCATTTTGGGACTAAATCTTTTTTGTTGTTGTATTTAGAAAAAAGCATTGGCTTTCGAAAAGCCTAAAAGTACAAAGGGATTTCTAGTTTGTCAATTGAGGACAACTGATCCTCCTTTGCTATCGTAAGATTGAGTTTTTTTTATAAGAGTAATGTCAGCTCTGACGAATTAAAACAACCAAGCAGGAGAGAGAGAGGGAGGGAGGGGAAGGAGAGAGAGAGAGAGAGAGAGAGAGAGGGGAAAAAACTCACCACCACCGGGCAGAGAAAGTCGTTTCTTTCCATGTTTATCAGAAAGTGTAGGCCTTTCTTTAGGATTACTGTGAGATCTTGAGCTAGCTTCTTGAACCACATGTTCCGGAAAACGCTTAGTCATTAGCTTGGAAGACGATGTGGCAGATGCTTCTTGCGTAGCCATGGAAGAATCACATCCATCAGAATTAGGAGGACCATTTTTGTTGTTAAGAAATTTTGATTGAAGGTTTGTCGTCGGAGTTGATTTCTTGGCAGCAGAATTTAAATGAATCTTGGTGCCTCGCTCTTCTTCAGCCGAAACACTCTCTTCAATCTTCACTCCGTCTCTCAGATTATTATCAAGAAAACGATTTTCCCATGGACGAACAGCCATCCATCTCTCCAACCAGTTCCAACCCCAGTTGCTTTTATCTGGTTCAAACTCAGAGGGAGCAGCCAGCTGCCTTGATCCAGCCTGCCACTGTGGCCCATGGACTGACATTGTTATCTTACCCCGTCAAGTAAATAATAAATGCATGTAGCAACACCAAATAGAGGACAGACAATCCAATTGACCAAAAGTATAAACAAGCTAATAGCATCACATGAGGAGCTAAGATGTGATGTGCACAAAATAATACGTATCTGTAAAGATACAGTTCAGACAGACAAATGGGCACACACACACAGTGGGGGAGTTAATCAACAATAAAGAGGTTGGCAAACTGTGCTATTTTAGAGTAATCAAAGCTACTCTTGCGAGCACAATGGAGAATGATTTATATTATCCACCAATCTTATCTTATAGAAGCACAAGTGAGTCACATACTGTTGCTAGGAGAAATGGAAATGAATTAAGGGGAAATGAATTAAGGAGATAAAGAGAAAGAGTTATGTCTAAAGAAGAGGTTATCTTCTATTTCCTCCGTCCCAAAATGAATGTACGAAATTTTTCAAATTTTTTCTTGATCAAGAGCAAATTTGAAAAGTGTTTGGACATTAATCTTGTGACGGAGGGAGCATTATAATTACAGTTAGAATATAGTTTTGACTTTACAAGGTCCTTTCCAGAAAGATTATTTATTTAGTTGTTGAGCAAACCAATTCCTGCCTGAGAGAAAATATTACTCCTAATAAAGTAGTCTATTCTCTTGATCAGGGACTAAAAAATTTGGTTGGGAGAAGTAGAAACTTTCATCCACCTTGTTCTAAGATAAATGAGAAGTATCTCACAAGCCAAGCCTCAATGCTCATTTTGACGAGGAATCAATCAGCCAAGAACACATAAAGTGCTTAATAACATAACAATAAATCAAAGCTAACTAGTCTATTGCATCAAGGGCCTTAATATAGGCGACAAAAACTTGATGCCCGAGAAAAGCATCCTAACTCTTAAATTTCCAAAATGCTCTAAATAATTTTGATCTATTGCTTCTTTTGAGACTTGAAATCCCTGCTGTTTTTGTTCTTCCCTTCCCCACCCCCTTCCAGCGTGTTGAGGATTAAATCACAGGTTAAGCCTCAATACATGTTTTCCCCGGGAACCGATCAGCCAAGAGCATGCATGTGCTTTAAATTTTAGCAGTGATTCTAAAGCTAACTAATACTCCCTCCGTCCCACTATACTTGACACTTCTTTCCATTTTGGGCCGTCCCACTATACTTGACACCTTCCAAAAATAACCAAGTTTTTATATTTTTATATTCACTCTACCCCACCACTCATTCTCTCTCTTCATTTTCCACCACTCAATTTATTCAACCAACACTACTATTTATCCCACTCATTCTCTCTCTTCATTTTCTACCACACATTTTTTTTATTTTATTCTTTTTTCTTAGTTTTTGAACCCACCCCTTGGGTGTCAACTATAGTGGGACGGAGGGAGTATATTGCACTGGAGGCTGTGATACCAATTGAGATGTAAATAGAGAGAGAGAGAAAACTTTTATTGCTTATAAGTTAACAACGTACTTTCAATTGATACAAAACTCTCTTTATATAGAGAGTGAAAATGCTTGTCCAAACAAGCCCAGACAAACAACTTTTTCAAAAGTAAAGGAAAAGAAAGCATTATTGATGCCGGGTACTCTTTGGGCCCCATCGTCACATCAAATAATGAATACAGATAAAAAACTTAAACATATTTATACAAACTACTTTATTAAAGCAAAGATACTTCTTGCTGTAGTAGACCCCATTGGTGACAGACATAAATATTCTTCTTGATTGCTATAGCATTGTATATCCCAATAGAGTTCTATCATGTGATGTTGTTGAGATGGAAGAGCTTTTTTGCTAAGAGTCCCACTTTTATTTTTTTCCGACTTATTTTTTGCAGAGTGCTTTGAGCATATTCAAAATTAGTTCGAATTTCTTGAACCGCCCTATTTTTCCTTTACGTAACGGTAGCTTAAAATATTCATCCATTTGGATACTAAGAAGTTTAATCTTCTTACTTATTTTCTTTTCTCGCCTCTTGAGTTTATTAAAAGTCAGATTAAGAGGAGTCATTTATTCTTTATTGATCGGGCTTTTTTCCTTTAGAATTTCTAGTCTGTTGAGATATAGACTCTATTAGTGCATCCCAGACATCTTCTGGTGTAGGTTCTTCTGATTGAGCTTAACCTGCTAGACAATTAAAAGCATTATTAGAATCCATAGATCCCTGTGATGAAACGGTTTTCATTGATTCATCATCATCCCTTAAGGAGTGAGTTGGGAATGTATTGAGAAATTGATTCTTCATATGTTCCAAAACTCGAACCATAATTAGTTTCTCGGATTCTTTCGGATATTTCTTCTGGAAATAATTTTTCATATTAGACATAGAGGTTTGTTGGAAGCCTTGTTCCTTGGAACCCCTGCTCTGGTCACCGGTGATAACAGTCTTGATATTAACTGTTATTTTTTGAATATCTTCGATACCCATATGATTTCACCATTTGTAGAAGAGATTTCTTTGTAAAATGGGAATATTTAATTTATCAAAGGCAACCGAGATTGTCCATCTCCAAATCCATGGAATTTGGCAAATAACAAGAAAGGACATTGTCCAAAAATTAATCTTTCAGATTGTAATTTTGATACTAGTGGGCTATTGTCACACCATGGATTATATAAATTCATAATTTCTTTAGGTAATATTTCCAAAGAATGACCAAATTTTGACCACCATTCAAAAACCCAATTTGGAATAGGTTTGTCCAAAATTTCTGAATTTATTGTAAAAAACCAAGAGTGTTTATTCTTGGGATTTTGATAATAAAAGGTTTTTGAAAATGCTTGGATATAATCCCAATAATTGAAGTAAATATATTTACCCTCTGCTATTCTTATAGCTTTAAATTTGGAGATACATCAAAATAAACTGGTCCATGACATAGACTAGTTTCTATTAATGCTGCTAAAAAAGGCTTGAAGTCTTTACTTTTACCATCCCTAACATATGCCATTATACTGGAGTTTACTCCTAATAGTGTTAAGAATTTAAACACAATTTGCACTAATCCGTTATAGATAAATTTATAGTTCTTAAATGGAATTGAGTCTTTTTTACTCAATAACCTAATTGTTTGAGTAGTTTCGGATATTCTAATTGTTTGCTCTATTGTTTTTATAGCAAACCTAGATTTCATATCAAAGAAACCAATATTATAAACATGGTTCGAGGGAACGGAAGGTATTGTTTATTTATTCAGTTTATCCATTTTTTTTTTATATTCTACTAATTTTGCATTCTTTACTAAATCATTCTGATGATCATTATCATTCATATTCATATTTAAGCACAGTTAAGTTTATATCTTACAAAGAGATAGCAGTCACTGAAAATTCTCAGGAACAGGAATATTTTGAAAATCTTGTTACAAAAAAAGTCTTGTATATTGAGGATGAAGATATTCAGATAGCTCATAATGATGGGTGGTCATTAAAAACAAGATATCTTGAATCAAGAGGATATCCGGGTCTACATGGTCAGACCAGGCCAAATCTAGAAATTTTGCTGACAATTACTGAATCAGTAACAATTACTCATCACTTTCAGAATAATAATCCTGAAAGTTTCATAAATTTCAGTAAATGCCATATCAATAAGATATTGCTCCCAAGAGAATGAGAATTAAATCCAAATGAAGATAAAGCTATAAGAATAGCAGAGGGTAAATATATTTACTTCAATTATTGGGATTATATCCAAGCATTTTCAAAAACCTTTTATTATCAAAATCTCAAGAATAAACACTCTTGGTTTTTTACAATAAATCAAAAAATTCTGGACAAACCTATTCCAATTGAATGGTGGTCAAAATTTGGTCCTTCTTTGAAAATATTACCTAAAGAAATTATGGATTTATATAATCCATGGTGTAACAATAGCCCACTAGTATCAAAATTACAATCTGATAGATTAATTTTTGGACAATGTCCTTTCTTGTTTTTGCCAAATTCCATGAATTTGGAGATGGACAATCTCGATTGCCTTTAATAAATTAAATATTCTCATTTTACAAAGAAATTTCTTCTACAAATAAATGGTGGAATCGTATGGGTACCGAAGATATTAAAAAAATAACAGTTAATATCAAGATTGTTATCACCGGTGACCAGAGCAAGGGTTCCAAGGAACAAGGCTTCCAACAAATCTCTATGTCTAATATGAAAAATTATTTTCAGAAGAAATATCCGAAAGAATCCGAGAAACAAATTATGGTTAGAGTTTTGGAACATATGAAAAATCAATTTCTCAACACATTCCCAACTGATGATGGCCAAAATGGGCCTTAGCCCGTGGACCGCCGTTTGGCCCGTGATCCGTCGCCTGTTTGGCCCGTAGCTCAACCCGAGGTCCGACCTGCCGTTGACACGGAGCAGGCTTTTCAGGGACTTTGGCCCGTTAGACACAAAATCCGTTTGGCCCCTTTTTTTTAAAGGTCCTTAATGTCCCCCATATATATACGTTAATAAATTCGTTGGAGGGGCATTTTCGTCCAAAATGTATATAAAGAATCCTTCACCAGATATAGATTTTTTGGGACATAATTACTCCTCCCAACAGCCATATTTAGGGATAGTTTTGATCAAAATCAATTTCTATCAACTATAAATAAGACTTCTTCTTACTTGCAATTTTCTCACACAAAAATTTCATACAACCTCAAAATTTTCTCAAACCCATCCCATGATGAAAATAATTCCAATTTAATTTTTGCATTTGAAGAAGTTGTGATGATTTGCAAGAAAACACTTTCTGATTACACGTAGAAAGTGGAGGTAATTTTATTGTTTTAAGTATTTCATATTGTCTTAAATTTCATGCTTTAATATTGTGTTAATAGTTAGTTGTTATTTATTACTTAATTCCGAAAATTCCCAAAAAAAAAAAAAATAGTATTTGCTAGTTTTATTGCTATTAATTACTAGTTAAATATTGTGTTAAGTAGTTAAATTTATTTTTAATCTTCATAAATTCTGAAAAAAAAAATAATTGCTAGTTAATTGGTTTTGTTAATTGTTTTCCTTTAATTGTTTCTTTAAAAATTTTGAAAAAAAACAGTCCTTTTATTATAAAAACAGTAGTTAAAAAATCTGGAAAAAAAAGCAGTTAAAAAAATCTGAAAAAAAAACAGTTCTTTAAAAAATAAAAAATTTCCAAAAAAAAAAATTTCCAAAAAAAAAAAGTTTTAAATTGCTAGTTAATTATTTTCCTTTAATTACTAGTTAATTGTTTTGTTATTGCTAGTTATCATGAAAAATTTTGTTAATGATATTTTTGCATATCCTAACCCCTAACCACAAAATCAACCCCTAGATAATATACCCCATCAAAACTTTGGGCTAGTTGGTGAGTCAACTCTAGCAAATAATGAACAAGCAATGTTTGATATCATTAATCAAAGCTCTAACACATACAATACCCCTCCCTTTGTTGGCTTTACTCCTGAATCGACCCCTTCTTGGATGAATGAGCCTAACACCAATAATTCTGGTAGAACCTATCATCAAATAGGTGACATAGATGAGGGAGCGGAGGGTGATGATGAGATACAATTAACTCATGAAATTCGTAATATCACTCCACCCGATGTTGCCTCGAGTAGTGCACCTAGCGGTGCGAGGGGAAAAGGAAAGGGTAAGGCTCCTAAAGTGTTTAAGTATGCCCACTTATATGATTTGGTGATTCTTAATGGTGTAGAAAAAGCCCAATGCAAATGATGCAAGAAATATTTATCCCCTCCGGGTGCTTCAGGTACCTCTCATATAAAGAGGCACATGGATAACCATGAAGCCGCTAGTGGGAGAGATGGCACCATTCAAACACAACTCAATATACCACGTGTCACTTACCCAAAAGTGGATGCTGATTTGGTTACCATGTTCTTAGTGAGTTGTCGATTGCCCATATCACTTTCGGATGATGATAGATTGACCCGCTACTCTCAAGGCCTTAACCCCTCATACCAACCATTGAGTCGTCAAACCGTTACTAGGCATATAAAGAAGTTGTTCCAAACAGGTAAACTAAAACTAGAGAGTCAACTCCAAGATCACAAGGGTGGTATTTGCTTAACTACCAATGCTTGGAAGGCCACTCTAAGTTCTAGTTTCGAAACCTTCAATTGTATCACTGCTCATTGGATTGATGACGATTGGTTGTTGCAAAAGAGGGTGATTTCCTTTAGAACAATGCCCTATCCCCACACGTCCTTGCAACGTACGAGCCATATTAAGGATGTATTATAGGTGGCATTATCAAAGGACATGGTGAAAATTTTGAGCGTGATGACATACTCACTTAATACATCCTTAATATGGCTCGTACGTTGCAAGGACGTGTGGGGCTAGGGCATTGTTCTAAAGGAAATCACCCTCTTTTACAACAACCAATCGTCATCAATCCAATGAGCAGTGATACAAGTGAAGGTTTCGAAACTAGAACTTAGAGTGGTCTTCCAAGCATCGGTAGTTAAGCAAATACCACCCTTGTGATCTTGGAGTTGACTCGCTGGTTTTAGTTTACCTGTTTGGAATAGCTTCTTTATATGCCTAGTAACGGTTTGACGACTCAATGGTTGGTATGAGGGGTTAAGGCCTTGAGAGTAGCGGGTCAATCTATCATCATCCGAAAGTGACATGGGCAATCGACAACTCACTAATAACATGATAACCAAATCAGCATCCACTTTTGGGTAAGTGACACATAGTATATTGAGTTGTGTTTGAATGGTGCCATCTATCCCACTAGCGGCTTCAAGGTCATGGTTATCCATGTGCCTCTTTATATGTGACGTACCTGAAGCACCCGGACGGTATAAATATTTCTTGCATTGTTTGCATCGGGCTTTTTCTACACCATTAAGAATCACCAAATCATATAAGTGGGCATACTTAGACACTTTGGGAGCCTTACCCTTTCCCTTTCCTTTTCCCCTCGCACCGCTAGGTGCACTACCCGATGCAACATCGAGTGGAGTGATATTACGAATTTCATGAGTGAATTGTACCTCATCATCATCCTCATCACCCTCCTCTCCCTCATCTATGTTACCTATTTGATGATAGGTTCTACCAGAATTATTGGTGTTAGGCTCATTCATCCAAGAAGGGGTCGGTTCAGGAGTAAAGCCAACAAAGGGAGGGGTATTGTATGTGTTAGAGCTTTGATTAATGATATCAAACATTGCTTGTTCATTATTTGCTAGAGTTGACTCACTGGCCCAAAAATTTGATGGGGTATATTATCTAGGGGTTGATTTTGTGGTGGGGAGGTTAGGATAAGCAAAAATATCATTAACAAAATTTTTCATGATAACTAGCAATTACAAAAACAATTAACTAGCAATAACAAAAATTATTAACTAGTAATTAAAGGAAAACAATTAACTAGCAATTTAAAACTTTTTTTTTTGGAAATTTTTTATTTTGTAAAGAACTGTTTTTTTCAGATTTTTTTAACTGCTGTTTTTTCAGATTTTTTTAACTACTGTTTTTTTTAATTAAAGGACTGTTTTTTTTTAAAAAAAATCAAATTTTTTAAAGAAATAATTAAAGGAAAACAATTAACAAAACCAATTAACTAGCAATTTTTTTCGAATTTTTTTCCAAAATTTATGAAGATTAAAAATAAATTTAACTACTTAACACAATATTTAACTAGTAATTAATAGCAATAAAACTAGTAAATACTACTCCCTCTGTCCCACTTCAAGGTTCCACCTTTCCCTTTTGGTCCGTCCCACTTCAAGGTTCCCTTTCTTAAATGGAAAGTTTTCCATATATTTATACCCTTATCATATCCATATATTTACAAAAAAACCATTCATTATACCCTTATAAAGTTAACATATTTACAACCAATCATTAACTTATTATTCCTCCCACTCATTCTCTCTCCTATTAAATATTTTTAACTTTTACATTCTCTCTCCTATCCCCTACCACACATTTAACTTTTACATTCTCTCTCCTCTAATTTTCTACCCCCTTTAAAAAAATTTCTTAAAAAGCGTGAAATCCACACCAAGGAACCTTGGTGTGGGACGGAGGGAGTATTTTTTTTGGGAATTTTCGGAATTAATTAAATAAATGACAACTAACTATTAACATAATATTAAAGCATGAAATTTAAGACAATACGAAATACTTAAAACAATAAAATTACCTCCACCTTCTACGTGTAATCACAAAGTGTTTCCTTGCAAAATCATCATGCCTTCTTTCTTCAAATGCAAAAATTAAATTGGAATTATTTTCATCATGGGATGAGTTTGAGAAAATTTTGAGGTTAGTATGAAATTTTTGTGGGAGAAAATTGGAAGTAAGAAGAAGTCTTATTAATAGTTGATAGAAATTGATTTTGACCAAAACTATCCCTAAATATGGCTGTTGGGAAGGGTAATTATGTCCCAAAAAATTTATATCTAGTAAAGGATCATATATATATACATTTTAGACGAAAATGCCCCTCCAGCGAATTTATTAACAGATATATATGGGGACATTAAGGACATTTTTTAAAAAAATGGGCCAAACGGATTTTGGGTCAAATGGCCTTGGAAGCCCGCGGGCTAAGCCTGGCCCGTCGACCAAAGTCCCTGAAAAGCTTGCTCCGTGTCAATGGCAGGCCGGACCTCGGGTTGAGCTACAGGCCACGGGCCAAACGGCGGTCCACGGGCTAAGGCCCATTTTGGCAATCATCATCTTGGATGCACTAATAGAGTTTATATCTCAACAGACTAGAAATTCTAAAGGAAAAAACCCGATCAATAAAGAATAAATGACTCCTCTTAATCTGACTTTTAATAAACTCAAGAGGCGAGAAAAGAAAATAAGTAAGAAGATTAAACTTCTTAGCATCCAAATGGATGAATATTTTCAAAAATATCGTCAAGCTACCGTTACGGAAAGGAAAAATAGGACGGTTCAAGAAATTCGAACTAATTTTGAATATGCTCAAAGCACTCTGCAAAAAATAAGTCGAAAAATATTAAAAGTGGGACTCTTAGCAAAAAGGCTCCTCCACCTCAACAACATAGGATAGAACTTTATTGGGATCTACATTGATAGAGCAAATCAAGAAGAATATTTATGTCTGTCACCAATGGGGTCTACTACAGCAAGTATCTTTGCTTTAATAAAGTAGTTTGTATTAATATGTTAAAGTTTTTTATTTGTATTCATTATTTGATGTGACGATGGGACCCAAAGAGTACCCGGCATCAATAATGCTTTCTTTTCCTTTACTTTTGAACAAGTTGTTTGTCTGGGTTGTTTGGATAAGCATTTTCACTCTCTATATAAAGAGAGTTTTGTATCAATTGAAAGTACACTGTAAACTTATAAGCAATAAAATTTCTTTCCTTTCTTATATATATATATATATATATATATATATATATATATATATACTCCCCCCGTCCCATCTCAACGTGCGCACTTACCCGTATGGGTGGCATGCCTGATAAGTCCCACTTCATAAAATGGAGATCTGTTATTATTATTATTATATTATTAATATTAATTCTATCCCTCTTGTTATACTCAGCACATTTAAATTGTGGATGGGCCCTACGTGCAAATCTCACCTACTTATCATACACAACATATTTTCCACTCACAATACTTTTAAGGGAAAATTACAAAATAGGGCCTAAAGTCCACAAAGAGGTATCAATTTGAAGCCCGATTTTTCAATTTTAGCAATTTAGGGCCTGACTTTGACTATTTTTTATCAGATCGGGGCTTTTTGACGATTTTCGTCCAAAATCCCCGTTAATTGAACATATTCGTTGCATGTGATATTGAGTGAGGTTTTTTTTCGTCATTTCGCATTCAGGAAAAATTACAAAAGAGGGCCTGAAGTCCACAGAGGTACCAATTTGGGGCCTGACTTTTCAATTTTAGCAATTTAGAGTACGACTGGGACTATTTTTTGACCAGTTTGGAGCTTTTTTACGATTTCTGTCCAAAATCCCCGTTAATTGAACACGTGCGCTGCATGTGAGATTAAGTGATGGTTTCCATCATTTCGCATTCATGGCTGGTTGTATAAAGCGCAAAAATGTCCAAGTTTTTCCCCATTGAAACAAAACGAAATCCAATTTTTCTAGGCAAGCATTTCCCAAATAAAATTGGGGATTTTATCATGAAGATAAAGAACGGAAGATTCAGGTGTGGTGAAATCGAGCGAATGGAGACGTCATGAACAGAAAGTAATCCAGTTCGATGATTTCTACAATGCCCAATGAAATCAGTATATAATCATAACCCACAGTTTTTGCCCTAATTTTTTGCCGAAATTTTTTGGGCGAATTGTGGATGTTTCTCATGGCATGATCCAGAGATGTGTTAAAGATAAAATACAGTTATACCTGGGTTGAACTGAAAGAATAATAAAAAGTAGGACGAAATTGGAGGATTGAAAAGAAGACAAAAGAAACCAAAAATTGGAGGATTTAACGGAGGACAAAATTGAACGGGAAATGACGAAAAGACCCTTGCTCAATCTCACATGCAGCGCACGTGTTCACTTAACGAAGATTTCGAACGAAAATTGTCAAAAAGCCCCAAACTGATAAAAAATAGTCAAATCAGGCCCTAAATTGCTAAAATTGAAAAGTCAGGCCCAAAATTGGTGCCTTTATGTGGACTTCAGACCCTATTTTGTAAATTGTCCTGAAAGCGAAATGATAAAAAAATCTAACTCAATCTCACATGCAGCACACGTGTTCACTTAACGGTGATTTTGGACGAAACCCGTCAAAAAGCCCCAAACTAGTTAAAAATAGGAAAGTCAGGCCCTAAATTGCTAAAATAAAAAAGTCATGCCCAAAATTGGTACCCCTCCGTAGACTTCGAGCCCTATTTTGTATTTTGCCCTACTTTAAAATATATATACTCCTTAATTCATGTGCTCGTGCTCAAGTGCATATTGAGCCGGAGGGAGTATACATAATTGGACATTTTTTGAAAGGGCACTTTTCGCCATTTTGGGAGTCCTTAGAGGGCACACCCAAAAAATGAAAATTTTACGATATACATTAGGCCAAATTACATTTATCCCTCCAATGTATTCACCAAATCCCACTTTGCAGCCCCATTTGAAAAGTGGGTCTGTTTGATACTTTAATTTTCAAATCGTCTCACTTTACCCCCGACACTTTCCAAATAGTCCCACATTTACCTCTTGGTCTAGTCATGTTAAAGGGCATAGTGGGACGATTTCAAAATTAAAGCACCAAACAGACCAACTTTTCAAACTTGGGGTACAAAATGTGATTTGGCGGATACTTTAGGCGGTAAACGTATTTTGACCTATACATTAATGAGACCAACTTGACTTACTCACAACGACTATCCAACTTACTATTCTCTATCCCACTTATAATTCCTACCCCACTTGCCATACAACACTACTCCACCAACATTAGTATACCATTTTTTCTTAAAACTTGTGCCCATTTGAAAGTATGCCTTTTCAAACAAGACGGAGGAAGTATATATATATATATATATATATATACACACAATAAATTAAGGCCGTCTATAATAACTTATGGTTCTACTAAAGATAGCAAAAAGACTTTTGACAAATATACAGTCAAATTCTTATCAGTGATTGGAATGGGATGAGATTTTTTAAAAAATATCAGGTTCATTGTATTTAGCAGCTTTTACATCTATATAGCTCCTCGATAGTAAGTACACATGCATCTGTGATTAAGGTGCATTCGTAGACACATTTGATCTCTCTCTCTATATATATGTGTGTGTGTGTTATATTTATATACTAGTAAAAGCCCGTGTCCAAGGACACGTGGTTTTTTTTTTCTTTTCTAAAATTAAAAAAGAGTAAAAAAATTTAAAGGGCAAAATGGGAAAGAGACAACTTAGTGAGGGCAAAATGGGAAATTTAACACTTGGAACTGTTCATTGTACTGTAGCAAGGAGGGGTGCCATGTATAATATAGATATTACTCCCATTAAAGACAATACGGCTCGTCTATGATACTGTAGACACCCCATTCTGAACCAATAATTCGTGATTACACTACTCTTCATCTCTCTCTTGGGTTTTGATGAAAGCATATCAGTTTCGTCATGTTTCGTTAAGTTTTTAACTAACCTCGTTAAGTTTTAAACTAACCTCGTTAGTTTTGGACCTAACTGACTAACGGAATAACTGAGGACAATATGGTCAAATGACTAGTTGTCTCGCGCGGGACATAAGTGTCTCGCGCGAGACAACCCCTCTGCAGGATGTGCAGAATCGCTCTACTTCTCCGCTTCAAACTCTTTTCTTGATAAATTTCATCCAATCAGGTATCCAATGATATTTGAGTTCTAGAACCTTCCTTGGGTGGAACCCTATCTTGGTGACCAAGTCATTCATACCCTATAAATACTTGATGACTTTCAGTATTTCTGAGGTCCCCGATCAAAACACAATACACACACATTTTGTTGGTTTCTCTTCCTGAAAGATTCCTACAAAATCACCCTAAATCACCTAAAGTTTGTTTATCAACCTTGTTGATCAACAAACAATCGAAATCCGAATCAAGGATTGAGGCGAAGCTCTGTCCGCATCAAGATTCGAATCTAGGATTGAGTCGAAACTCTGTCCAAATCCCTTCTCAAACAAAAGGTAATCATCCTTTAACTTTCGTTTCTCTTCTCAATCCCTCTATTGATTTTAGAGTAGTGTAATCACATCAAAAGGATTAGCCTAGAGTCCCTTCAATTCATGGAGGCGATCTCGAAGCATACAATCCGACATTCCTAATTAATAGGATTTATTTGTTTCTTTTTATTGTTCATAGATTGATTATATTAATAACACCCAGTTAGCAAGACAAATCTTCGGATTGGGTGGAATGGATGCTCCTTGACCTACCAATTTCATAACTTAACCCCCGAACCCTTGAATCTCTTTAAATTATCAAAAAGGTTTTACTTATTGTTTTCCATCAATAAATAATAAGTGGCGACCCCAGATGTTAAAAATTCACCATCGCTACAGTGGCGACACTGCTGGGAATAATTAATTAAAGTGGCTTAGACTTGCGTCAATTAAGGGGGATTTTCAAAAGAAAAAATTGTTTTCTTATTCAGTTTCAGGCTTGTCCCGTACGAGACTACCCTTTGTCTCGCGCGAGACAAGGCCTCGATAATTTATTTTATTTAAATAATCGATTATTATTTGAACTGCGTGTGATTGATTTTTTATTAAAGTCCGGTTCAAGAAGGATTCGGGAGTTGTAATTTTGAATTTATTTATCTCTCTCTCTCTCTCCTTACGTGGAACTACAACGGCCTGAGTCTTCCTAATTTGGGAGAAATGTAAGCAACCACTTGGTGCGGCCATTATCTGTTTTTCTTATAGTTTTCAAAAAAAAAACTTTCTATTTTTCTCTAACACCTAGATTGACTCTCACACACGCGCACTCATATTATATCTGTCATTGCACTACATACCCCGATTAACCCGGGACCCACACTAAGGACGGATGACGGTAACCACCTAGTCGCCGGTCTCTCCGAAGTTGGATCATCCCACTCCGCGTATTCAATCCACCTAGATTGTCATATCTCGGGAAGCCTAGCCTTCCAGCCCTGCATCGCCACATATCATGTAGATTGTCTCTTTAAGAACACTATGTGACCGGTCAGTTTTGACTCGATAATCTTTCTTGTCTTTGGCAAAAATAAAGCTAATGTAAAATTGACTATCGAGAAAGGATTCGGAAAAGTCCCTTCGGAAAAAGAAAAAGTCCCTTCGAAAATGTCCCTTCGGAATGACCCTTTCGAAAGTCCCTTTAAAGGAAAAAAAAAATCATTCTCGAAAAATGATTTTACATGGCTTTATTTTACAAAGAATGGTCAATTACTGAGTCCCTAGGTTTGGTTTTGAATTAAGTATACCTGTAAGATTTACCTAGGATACAAGATAGAAAACGGATATTTGTCCGTCCGACCATGAATTTAAGAAATAAAAAGAAAAAAATCCATCTCTCCGAATGGTTGTCTCGTGCTATACTAGCTTGTCTCGTGCGAGACTTTATTTGCAGAATTTGTGTTTGTGATTGATAATCGATGTGCGCTCCCTCCTTGAGTCAAAACTCCATCTCTAATAGAAATAAAACCTCAAAAAAATCGCTCGTGAGGTAATTTTAACCATCATCCTTTTCTCCACCTAGGATTGTTTGGGGCTAATATTCCAAAAAGGCGTTTCGTTGGGATATCTCTAGTTTAACTCTAAGGTCGTCGGGCTTCCTTACCTCTCCAACGGTAGCAACTCAATTTCTTTTCGACACGATGAATCCCGAAGCACTCAAGAAGGAAACTGAGGATCAAAGGACTCTATATGAAGAAATGCTACGAGCCCAAGCCAATGAAATGGAGGCCCAATTAGAACTTGAAAGGAGAATCCAAGCCGGAGAAATGAAAGCCATGGTTGATAAACTCCGAGCCATGAAACTAAAAATGGCCGAATTAAGCTCAAAGAAGAAAGAAAATGGAACCTCTTCCGATGATGAAGCATCATACGCTAAGAAGGCTAAAAGCCACCGCAAGCACAAGAAAAAGGCGTATGAGTCTAGCTCATCATCTTCCTCCTCCGATAACGAAAGCCAAACTTTCAAGAAGGAAAGTAAGGAGGAAAATAGAAAGGCAAGTGAGCCCCTCACCATGGAAATGCTAGAAAAGAAACTCGCATCCCTCGATGTTAGCAAGGGAGCCTCGCTCTCTATCGACTATGACACCCTTCGTCAATTCATGTCAAAGCTTCCTCGGAAGTACAAAACACCCGACATTGCAAAATTCAATGGCACTACTTGTCCAAAATCCCATTTGGAAACCTACTCTTGGGCCATGCTACCTATGGGTGTCGACGACAACTTGCTAGTTTAATGCTTCCCTCAAACTCTTGAGGGTGCTACTAGAGATTGGTACATGACTCTTCCACTCTCTACAAGACTTGATTGGCCACTCGCCATTCGTACCTTCCAAAAGCAATATGAGGACAACTCTACTTACCGCACTACTAGAAGGGACCTCGAGCAAACCAAGCAACTCTCAAACGAGTCATTCACAGACTTCGTCAAAAGATGGAGGACTAAACTGACTGAAATCGTTGATAGGCCAAGCCTAGACGAACAAATTCATATCCTACTTCAATGTCTCCGCGAAGAGTACCAAGAGAAGCTTGTCGGCAATTACTTCCCCAGTTTCCTCGAGCTCCATAAATCGGGCATTAGAATTGATGAATTGATCAGTGTTAGAAAGAATTCAGAAAAGGAGAATTGTCCAACAAAGGGGAGCACCAGTCATACCTATCATGATTTTGGTGAGACTACTCTTAAGGAAATGTTCGATGATCTAGTGGGCCAAGGAAAATTGAAGCCAATGGAAGACTATCATCCTAAGAAAATGAGAGAAGATTGGGACCACGACAAATTTTGCGATTACCATCAGTTTAGTGGTTATGACACCAACAATTGCTATAATTTGAGAGATGTCATCCAAGACTTGTCTGAAGCCGGCAAGATCAACTGAAGCATCACCACCTTGGGGCTCCGATTGTCCTCTCCGTTTTTCCGTTGAAAAAAAATAAAAAAAAATAGATTAGGACAACTTCCTAGTATGTTCTCGAAGAGTCGGTCTATCATTATAGTCCATCTCTATCCTTTCTAGTTTGTGTCAAGTGAACTATCGAGTCTGTTTCGAATTTCCTTATCAATAAAAGTTATATATTTATCCTAAACACTTTCCCAAGAGTTGTTTTTCTTTATGAGTATCATTTGATCCATGCTGAATAATGGACCCTGATTCCTTAAATCGTCACGAAAAATAGAAACTTCTAAACAAGTTTGAAATGAAAACTATCATTAGAAGGCTTAAGGCTAAACATTACTCCTGTTGAAAGTCGATTGTCAACAAACGAAGGAAGCCAAAGGCGCTGCTATCAACATTCAATAAGATTGGGGCTACTCAATTCAAGGCTTTGAGAGTACAAAAAAAAAAAAAAAAAAAACCCTCTCAAAGCTTTCATTACCCCACAACAAAGATGAAATTTCAACAAAGGCAAGAAGGACTCTCCCACAAAGAAGAAGAGTCGATTGATACCAACGAAGAAAAGAGGATTCCTCTACATCCTCTTACAATGAAGCCCGAATGGCAACGCAAATAAAGAAGACTTTCAACATCCATCCATAAAGGGAAATGTTTAGCCTTAAGTCGTACTAATGATTAGCTTTCTTTTCAAACTCGTTAAGAAATTTCTAGATATGATGCAAGGTCCATTAAAGGTAGAACAACTTTTCTAGATCTTTGAGCCATGTAGCGTTCTTTGTTGAGTCTAGGGGCTTCCTCTTAGCCATTCTCATACACACTCTTGAAATTCAAGCATCAAAACTGGGGCTTCCTAACCTTTCCTCCCCCAGTCAATCTCTACTTTCAAGAGTAATCAAATCTGCATTAGGAGCTTTCCCCTTTTTGCTTCTCACTCTCATCATTAGAGAATATACTCCCCCAAAAGAGTCAATGCTTGGATCACCTTCCAAAAAATAGAGTCCATTTCTCCTCAACTAAACTTGAGATCTCATCTTTCTCCTTAATGAGATTCTTCCAACTGAGTCCCCTTCGAGTAAACATACTTTTTTAAAAAAAATGGTTCGCTAGGTTGAAAACTCGTAAAGAGCGGTCTAGGCAAAAGTTAGAGCACAAAAACAAAAGACGCAAAAGAGATGCCCGCTAGATTGAAAACCCGAAAGGGCGATCTAGGCAAAAACCAGGGTGCGTCACTAAGAAAGAAAAATTTTCAAAGGGAAAAAGGAGGGCATCCTTCTTCAATTTGCGCAGCCTCACAAGCCTGTTCACGAAGTCATCTACAGCATACAAGAAGTCTTGGGGCTTAGTGTCAAGAGAAGCCTTTGGAAAATATGTGCTTTGGAGTAGGCAGCATAAGTTCGACATAGCAAAAGCCATTGGAGTGGTTTGAACCTTGTTCAGTCAATGATCATCACATGAGAAACTAGGGGCTTGACGATGAAAAAGTCGTGACAACGAAAAATCATTGAAGTATCCTGAACCTTAGCATTGAACTTGGGTTATCTCAAAGGAATCATGTTAGACGATTGTCTCATTCGATCTTTAGATGGACCTCACGAGTTGGTCTTCTAAACCAAAATCTAAATCACACAAACGATTTTCAATTCTCACATAATAGAACTCATTCTCCCCGTTGATTCTTGGAGTCGAGTGCTCATTGATCGTCTTGAACAAACAAATGCTTAAGTGAATATATGTTGTTATACAAATGCTTTCACTAACCCTCTTGCAGGAATTAAAGTGCATAAAGCACGTCAAGTGCCTACTTTCAAGAATTAGATCAGACATGTGCGTCAAGCACCTCTTAAAGCGTCAAGCATCTTTATCGCGTCAAGCATCCATCTCGTCAAGTGCCAGGCGTCAAGCATATTCCAACAAAAGCCCGATCTTGAATCGCCAGGATCGTCACCAACCAAAATCCCGGTCTTGAATCGCCATGATCGTCACTAATTAGGTGTGTCAAGCATCTACAGGTAGTATGTCGAGTACTCACCAACAAAAAGCCCGGTCTTGAATCGCCAGGATCGTCACCAACAAAAAGCTCGGTCCCGAATCGCCAGGATCGTCACCAATTAGGTGTGTCAAGCATCTACAGGTAGTATGTCGAGTACTCACCAACAAAAAGCCCGGTCTTGAATCGCCAGGATCGTCACCAACCAAAATCCCGATATTGAATCGCCAGAATCGTCACCAATTAGGTGTGTCAAGCATCTACAGGTAGTATGTCGAGTACTTACCAACAAAAAGCCCGATCTTGAATCGCCAGGATCGTCACCAACAAAAAGCTCGATCCCGAATCGCCAGAATCGTCACCAATTAGGTGTGTCAAGCATCTAGGGTTAGTATGTCAAATACTCACCTCAATAAAAGCCCGGTCTTGAATCGCCAGGATCGTCACCTCAACAAAAGCCCGGTCTTGAATCGCGAGGATCGTCACCCCAACAAAAAGCTCAGTCCCGAATCGCCAGGATCATCATCAATTAGGTGTGTCAAGCATCTAGGGTTAGTATGTCACATACTCACCTCAACAAAAGCTTGGTCCCAAATCGCCAGGATCGTCACCAATTAGGTGTGTCAAGCATCTAGGGTCAGTATGTCAAATACTCACCTCAACAAAAGCCCGGTCTTGAATCACCAGGATCGTCACCTCAACAAAAGCTCGATCCCGAATCGCCAGGATCGTACCAATTAGGTGTGTCAAACACCAAGGGTTAGTATGTCAAATACTCACCTCAACAAAAGCTCGATCCCGAATCGCCAGGATCGTCACTAATTAGGTGTGTCAAACACCTAGGATTAGTATGTCAAATACTCACCTCAACAAAAATCCGGTCTTAAATCGCCAGGATCGTCACCAATTAGGTGTGTCAAGCACCTAGAGTTAGTATGTCAAATACTCACCAACAAAATGCCCGATTCAGAGCCCTTACAGGTGGATCGTCATCCAAAAAGCTCGGTCTTGAATTGCCAGGATCGTCACCCCAATAAAAGCTCGGTCTTGAATCGCCAGGATCGTCACCCCAATAAAAGCTAGGTCTTGAATCGCCAGGATCGTCACCTCAACAAAAGCTCGATCACGAATCGCCAGGATCGTCACCTCACTTCAGTCTCAAAAGACAAACCAACAGGACGCAAAGGACCGGACAGGTAAGCCTTTGTTTTCTAAAAATTTTCCCCACAGGTTCGGAGCCAAGACAGGCGAATCTTCAGACAGACAGGTATATTCAGAATTGGGTCTTGATTTGATTCCTCAGTATGAATTTGCCTGTCCAAAAATAAAATCTCCTCGATTTTCAAAATGATTTTTCAAAATACCTAAAACAGTCTTTTCGTGTTTTGAGTCGAACTACGTTTTGGTCTGATTCTCCGATAGAGATACGTAGGCGCGTGGCCATCCCAGAATGAAGTATTTTCTATCGACGACATGACTTCTTCCATAAGTCTTGTCGCCGAGGGGCTCTGTAGACACCCCCATTTTGAACCAATAATTCGTGATTACACTACTCTCCGTCTCTCTTTTGAGTTTTGATGAAAGCATATCAATTTCGTCATATTTTGTTAAGTTTTTAACTAACCTCGTTAGTTTTGGACCTAACTGACTAACGGAATAACTGAAGAGGACAAAATGGTCAAATGACTAGTTGTCCCGCGCGGGACATACGTGTCTCGCGCGAGACAACCCCTCTGCAGGATGTGCAGAATCGCTCTCCTTCCCCGTTTCAAACTCTTTTCTTGATAAATCTCATCCAATCCGGGTATCCAATGATATTTGAGTTCTAGAACCTTCCTTGAGTGGAACCCTATCTTTGTGACCAAGTCATTCATCCCCTGTAAATACTTGATGACTTTCAGTATTTCAGAGGTCCCCGATCCCCGATCAAAACACAATACACACACATTTTGTTGGTTTCTCTCCCTGAAAGATTCCTACAAAATCACCCTAAATCACCTAAAGTTTGTTTATCAACCTTGTTGATCAACAAACAATCGAAATCCGAATCAAGGATTGAGGCGAAGCTCTGTCCGCATCAAGATTCGAATCTAGGATTGAGTCGAAACTCTGTCCGAATCCCTTCTCAAACAAAAGGTAATCATCCTTTAACTTCCGTTTCTCTTCTCAATCCCTCTTTTGATTTTAGAGTAGTGTAATCCCATCAAAAGGATTAGCCTAGAGTCCCTTCAATTCATGGAGGCGATCTCGAAGCATACAATCCGACATTCCTAATTAATAAATTAATTACGATTTATTTGTTTCTTTTTATTGTTCATAGATTGATTAGATTAATAACACCAGTTAGCAAGACCAATCTTCGGATTGGGTGAAATGGATGCTCCTTGACCTACCCATTCCATAACTTAACCCCCGAACCCTTAAATCTCTTTAAATTATCAAAAAGGTTTTACTTATTGTTTTCCATCAATAAATAATAAGTGGCGACTCCAGATGTTAAAAATTCATCATCGCTACAGATACACAATTATACATGAATGTGTGGATAATGTTCATTTGCACACATTTTAGAGAGAGCGAGAGAGAATAGAACTGTCAAGTATGTGTAAAGCATAGTTGTTAAAGGCGAAATGCGAGAGGCGTGCGAGAGGTTCCTAGAAATAAACGAATGTCTAGGCGGTTGAAAGGCGACCGAAAGGCTAGCAAGGCGGTAAAATACTAAAATAGAACAAAAAGACGAGTATAATAATATATATGTAAAATATACTAAACAAATCTTAAACATGTTAATAACGAGAATTTTGCATTAAATAAAAGTCACAATTTCACGTGTAATAGCAACTTAACACAATTAAAGCACCCCAAAAGTGAGAATTTTAAGAAAAAAAAACACATTTGATATTCAAATCAGTAAACAAATAGTTGTTTAAAAGCGTGAAAATAAGTGAATTCGAATATATAATTTCAAACATATGATTCCATACTTAAAGATGAACATAAGATATAGTTAAAACTTCAATGACAAAAGTAGACTCATAGTAAAGAGAAAATAAAAAGTAAATTAGTAAACATAATAAAATTTGCAAAACTCCCTTCAAAAATCAGAGTAAAGCAAGCTATCGTTAGTGTTTTTGTCGCACTTGTTTGTCATCGTTCTAATTCGTTATTTATCACTTATTTTCTTTTGATCGCTAGACAGAAATTACGAATATCTTTCTTTCTCATCCACGACACAATCTATCTTTACCACATGTTTTCCCAAAAGAACGCATTTAAGTTAAATTACAAAATGACCTAATTTAACATTACACATACGCCTATTGTGCCTTTTTGACAAAGGCCGACTTCTCATGCCTCTCGCCATAACCAAGAAAGGCCTCACCTGGGCCAAGAAGGCACACAACAGCCCGCCACAAAACCAAAAGGCGGTCGAACCCTAAAGGCGCCAAAAATGCGAGGCGGGCGAGAGAGGCGCTAACCTTTCGCAACTATGGTGTAGAGCACAATATGCACACATGCATGTGTACAACGTGATTTAAAGCTTTTATTTATGACTCTCTTGTTAGACAATAAATCACATATCTTCTAAACACCTAACTATGGACCGGTATATATACTTGAGAAGCTACTCCCCTTATTACCAATTGGTTGTAAGGTAAAACCTCAAACATAGTCTACTATCGCCCAGTCCGGCCCATGCTCACACTTGTCCCTCTCTCTGCTTCTTACCCGATCTCTAATTCTAAGATGGTATCAGAGCTACCGATCTATGGTGGCCTGATCGCTTCCGCTGCTCCTACATGAGCCCTCTGTTATCTCTTCTACAAGGTCCATTATCTTCTATAATGTCCACGACTCCACGTGTGATAGATCCTCAACCTTCTCTCAGGGTCACACGTGAGGGGGCGTGTTAGACAATATATCCCACATCTTTTAAATACCTACCTTAAAGTCAATTGGTGCTAGGGGAGTGGCCTGAGATCATTATATGTTATAGGCAAGGTTCGTCAATTCCCGATGTGGGATAAGGTCTCTAACACGCCCCCTCACGTGTAGTCGGGCTTTGCAAAGGCTTACAACGTGGACTAATTAATAGGGCGCGGAGTAATATCGTGGGGCATTGGGCTTGCACGTATAACGGTCCAGCTCTGATATCATCTTAAAATCTTTAAAATCTGAGGTTTCACCATAAAAGCAATAGGTGCTAAGGGGAGTGACTCAGGATTTTTATATGTTAATAGGCAAGGTTCGTCAATTCCCGATGTAGGATAAAGTATCTAACATATCTCTCTCCATAAAGACAATATGGCTCGTCTATAATACACATGCATGTGCGGATAATATACATTTGCACACACGCAATTCAAGCGTGTTAGAAGAGAGATAGAGAGAGAGAGAGAAGAAAGTTGTCAAGAATGTGTGCAAAGCACATTATGCAAACATGCATGTGTATAACATTCTCTCACGCACATTTGAGAGGGAGAGAGAGGGAGAAATGAGTTGTGAAGAATGTGTATATAAGCACTTTATGCACAGGTGCATGTGTATCGTAAACGAGCCATATTGCCTTTATGGGAATGCCCACATGCTTGCCATGATTGCACATCAAAAATTAATTTCTTCCAAATCCTAACATTAAAGGCCCCAATTAAGTTGCTTGAACATTTATGCTTCCCTACATGCTTTTAAATAAACTAAATCAAATCAAATTATCATCTCATCTCTGTAACGATCTTAATGCTTTGTCATGTTACCTGGTGAGCAAGAGCATATGCCATGGCTCTCTCACGCTTTGCTGCCGCTTCCTGTCTCTTCAATATCTTGGCTTGAATTTGTTCAACTGATCCTGTGCTATCACACCATCCTCCCTGTATCACATTTCAAGCAATAGAAGCATTAAAAAAACATATGATCACTGTATTGACACAGAGGAAAAATAAAGGAAAAACAAAAACACATTCGTAATTTCAATATGCAGCTCAAGTTTACAATCAACAATGTCATACTCCCTTTGTCCCTAAATGAATGTCTATTTTCAAGAAATTTTGTCTCAAAATGAATGTCATTTTTGGAAAAAATTTTGTCCTAAAAAAATTCGTTGGTCACTTTATACTTGCAATACTTAATGTTTGGAAACCGGAAAACAAGAATATTTATGCATCTTTGACATTTAATTGTACAAAAAGTAAACATTTCCAGAATGTCCCCTAAATGAAAATTGGACATTTATTTAGGGACGGAGGGAGTTCTAGAAACATACAAGTCTATTAATTGTCATTATGTAAATGAAGACTTTCCATTACACATTATTTATACCAACAGATATACTTAGGAGTTCGATACACCCCTCCCAAAAAAGTACCTATCTCCTAGCTGGGCCAACTACTATTATGAATTTGCTGATGACATCCCTGATCCTTAAAAAAAATTTAAGAGCTTTGTCGTTCAGAGATAACAAATTTCCTAATCCAAACCCAATAAAAATTACAGCAAAATTCATCATGGCCACTCTTGGCTTATGCCATACAATTCTTGTAAGCGCCCGGGCCCCCACCCAGAAGCAAACAGTCACCAAAAGATGTTTGAGAAGCCCCCACAGAAGCCAGAATCCTTCAGCAGAGGATGCCTGTCTATATTTTGGAATGAGAATGATGAACAGAAAGAAAACTGAGCTACAAACCCCATTGTCTTGATGTACAACATGTTGTTCATCTGTTTGGCATGTACCATTACTCTTTCAGTTTCTATAACACCAGGATCACCTCCAAATGCTTGATGCATAAAGAGAATCTGGCATGTGCCTAGGAGTTGCCTAAGCGTCAATCCAATGCCACTGAGATATGTGCTTTAAATAACATATGGGTGTGCATGTGTCACTTATCTGAAGGCAGACCGTGCAGGTTAGTCAAAAATGGAGATGAGGCAACCTTGTATGGTATAGTTCGATGACATTATAATCGTAAATATGGAATAAGATGCATAACTTTCTACTATGAATACAGTCTGCAATTTGGACCGGGAGTAAAATTTCAGCAAAACTTGGAAATTTAAGAGTTTCTGCCGTTGTGGCATTTTAGTTCATCTCATTGAAAGTACTAAAGAGCATTCACCTCTATTTCTTTCACACGAGCCTCATTTTCAAGTTGTTGCTGAAGTTTCTGTTCTTCCGTTTGGCTTTCCAGGGAAAGACGAACACGCCTAGCTCGTACACGAGCCTGAACCCTCACCAAAGCTTGCATGCAACGTAGAGTAATGGCAGCTTGCTTTCTCACAGCATGGCCCCTGACAAGAGCTTGAAGCCTTACCAATCCTTTCAGTGCTCGTAGAGCTCGCCTAGCCTGACAATCATCACTAACACATTTCAAAGCACTGCATGGACCAAAAAATTAGAAACAAATAGATGCATAAGAGTAACAACTACAGCAGGCCATAAATTATCACTTGGTATTCATAAAGCATTTAATTTTTGTCTTGACTTAGAGTTATGAAGTATGGGTTACAACATCTGAGGTCAATAGAGGCACTGCAATTGGATTTGAGATCATAGTCTCTCTTACTGCAAAGGTGAACCAATTGTCATGTTTACCATCACGAAATCTCACTTGATAGAGAAGATTTGTCGATGCCATGATGTGCAGAAATTCCAATCCAAAAGATTTGCCAATTCTCAAACAACCTTATCAGTAAGAGAAGTCTTTTACAGGAAATTGTCTTCAAGTCTCAGAGACGAGATATAACAACAACAACAACAACAACAAAGCCTTAGTCCCAAAATAATTTGGGGTCGGCTAACATGAATCCTCATATGTCATCGTGTGAAAAGGTTGTTGGAAAAAAATAAATAAATATAAAAAAAAATAAAAAATATATATAAAATAATAATAATAATAAATAAAAATAAAAATAAAAATAAAAATAAAAATAAAAATAAAAATAAAAATAAAAATAAAAATAAAAATAAAAATAAAAATAAAAATAAAAATAAAAATAAAAATAAAAATAAAAATAAAAATAAAAATAAAAATAAAAATAAAAATAAAAATAAAAAAAAAAATAAAAATACAAATAAAAAAAAAAAAAATAATAAAAATAAAAACATATATATATATATATATATATATATATATATATATATATGTATATATAGTAAAAAATAACAATAATAATAAATAAATAAATAAATCAGCCTCTCACATGGATTTTTGCCCTCTACTCCGGCCTCTTCAACACCATACTTTCATCCACTCCAAGTAAACTCATATCATTTTCAATCACTCTAATCCAAGTTTGTTTGGGTCTTTCTCTACCCATCGCCATTTTATCATTTCTCCACTGTTCCGACATCCTAACCGGTGCATCAGTCGGTCTCCTTCTCACATGTCCAAACCACCTCAGGCGATTTTCCCTCATTTTATCCTCAATGGGCGCAACTCCTACTTTACCTCTGATCACCTCATTCCCCAATCGATCCTTTCTTGTATGACCGCACATCCATCGAAGCATACGCATCTCCGCCACATTCATCTTATGCACGTGACACTGTTTCACGGCCCAACATTCGGTGCCGTAAAGCAATGCCGGCCTAATTGCCGTGCAGTAGAATTTTCCCTTTAATCTATTAATCTATTGGGCATGCCGCGATAGAAACCCTGTGGCACTCTTCCACTTCAACCGACCTGCTTTAATCCTATGAGCCACATCACCATCTAATTCTCCATCATTTTGGATAATGGATCCAAGATAGCGAAAAAACTCAGAAGCTTGGACAATATTTCCATCAAATGTGATCACCCCTGCCTCCCTACTTCTAACTCTGCTAAACTTACACTCCAAATATTCAGTCTTGCTTCTGCTTAGTCGAAAACCTCGAGATTCCAAAGTGTGTCTCCACAACTCCAATTTACTTTCAACACCCTCTCTTGTCTCATCAATCAGCACAATATCATCTGCGAACAACATACACCTTGGTATATTATCTTGGACTGACCTCGTCAATTCGTCCATTATCAAAGCAAAAAGAAAGGGGCTAAGTGCGAAACCTTGATGCACTCCAATCTTTATAGGGAACTCTTCAGTCTTCCCGACACTAGTCTGTACACAAGTACTAACTCCATTATACATGTCCTTGATAATATCAATATATTTCTTTGAAACACCCTTCTTTGTTAACGCCCATCAAAGTACCTCTCTTGGCACTTTATCATACGCCTTTTCCAAATCAATGAAAATCATATACAAATCTTTCTTTTGATCCCGATATTTCTCCATGGTTTATCTCATAAGATATATTGCCTCCATAGTCGATCTTCCCGGCATAAACCCAAATTGGTTATCCGAAATATCCACAATTTTTCTCAGCCTTTGTGCAATCACTCTTTCCCAAAGTTTCATAGTATGGCTCATCAGTTTGATCCCCCGATAGTTGGCACAATCTTGGACATCACCTTTGTTCTTATACAAAGGGATTAGAGTACTCTTCCGCCACTCCAATGGCATTGTGTTAATTATTCATATCTTGTTAAATAGCGTTGTTAACCAATCTATTCCCCTCTCCCCGAAACATCTCCAAACCTCAATTGGTATACCATCCGGTCCTACAGCTTTCTTCAATCTCATCTTTTTCATTGTCATTTCCACTTCACTCTTTTGAATTCTCCGCATAAAATCTCGATTAACCATACTCAAAGAGATATTTAAATCTCCAATATCCTGCTCTCGACCGCCATTGAACAAGGTATCAAAGTACGAACTCCATCTATCTTTTATCTCTTTATCCTCGACTAGAACTCTTTGATCTACATCTTTCACAAATTTAACCGTCCCAATATCTCGTGTCCTCTTATCCCTCATACGAGCGATTCTGTAGATGTCCTTTTCCCCTTCTTTTGTATCCAACTTATCATAAAGTTTTTGATTCACCTTTGCTCTTGGGTCTCTTACTGCTTTCTTAGCATCTCTTCTAGCTTCCTTATACTTCTCATAGTTCTCGTCGCTCCTACATTTTCCCAATAATGTGTAGCATTCTCGCTTGCCCTTTATTGCTTGTTTTACTTCCTCGTTCCACCGTGATGTGTCCTTACTTGGTGGCCGTTTCCTCTAGATTCTCCAAGGACTTCTTTCGCCACCTCCTTTATGGTATGTTCCATCTTAGTCCAAGTCGAATCTATATCCATATCCTCCATATTATCCGACCAAATACCGGTATCGACCATCTTAGCTACAAATTTCTGTTGATTCTCCCCTTGAAGTCTCCACCACTTGATTCTAGGGTCTACCTGTGGTTTTCTCTTTCTCGAAATTCTTTTACTTCGAAAATCAAGTACCACCAGTCTATGTTGAGTTGCTGTGCTCTCACCCGGAATAACCTTACAATCTGTATAACTCTTTCTACAAGCATTTCTTACTAAGAAGAAGTCAATCTGACTCGCATTACCTCCACTCCTATAGGACACCAAGTTAGATTCTCTCTTCTTGAACCAAGTGTTCATTATACTCAAGTCATATGCCAACGCAAAGTCCAGGATACTATTTCCTGCTTCATTCCTCTCCCCAAAACCAAAACCTCCATGTATGCTTTCAAAAGCCATGTCGACTAGACCCCACATGCCCGTTCAGATCACCACCAATCACTAATTTCTCACCACTAGGTACTCGTTGCACTACCTCCTCCAAATCTTCCCAGAACACTTGTTTAATAGATGCATCCAACCCTACTTGTGGTGCATAGGCGGAAATAATAGTTATAATCTCATCACGTATCACCAGTTTAATGCCCATAATTCGATCACTCTTCCTGTACACTTCCACCACATCATTAATATACTCCTTATCAATAATGATACCCACTCCATTTCTACCCTTATCCTTTCCTGAGTACCAAAGCTTAAAACCCCAAGGCGAAATTTCTTTTGTTTTCTCTTCAACCCACTTAGTTTCCTGTAGACACATTATGTGAATCTTCCTCCTCCTCATAACTTCCACCACCTCTGCTGATCTCCCAGTCAAGGTCACTACCCTTACACCTACCATGGACTAGCTTCTTTACCCGCACTCTTCTGCAATGCGGGAACCCTTGCATATTTGACACCACCCCCGGGCGAAGAGATGGCGCGTCGCTTCCGGGCGACGACCTAGCAACCTTTGCATACTTATCACTACACCCAGGTCTTTGAAGTGTAGCGTGTCGCTGCTGAGAAAACGCCCCAACGATATTCATATTCTGATTCATGTCATGATAATGTGACAATTTTTACGCTGGCTGTCACAAGCCTACCGCAACCCTCACCCTTTATTGTTTAATCTCTTTTCTCTTCTTTCATAAGTATATTTGGTTGGAATTTTGTGAATAACCAGAATCAAACTTACTTTCTCACAATAAACCTGGATTTCCCAATTATTTTGTTAAATAAAACTTTTGCTACAAGCAATTAGTTGGTATTAGGACCATGATTATTAATGTTGAATATTTACCATGAATACTCATTTGGCGATTAGCTTCATACTTATTTTGTTGGCAAGTAACCAGAAGTAATCATAATATGGGTCTAGCGGCCTATTTTCTTAATTTAGTCTTTATAAGGCTTTCTTAAGCTTGTAATTGGAATCTAGTAATAGTTACTTCAACAACAATCATTAATGCCCTATCTTTCTTAGAAAAATGTTCCTGGTACGTATTAAATTATAGTTCTTTAATGGTTCTATTAGCCAAATATATGCTCAGTTTACCAAGTCCTATTATACCGCAAAAATCATTTTTGATAACAGCTGAAACATGGATATTAGGTGAGTAGAAACTAATATGAAGATTCAGAGCTTAGTCCATCAAAGATAAGTAAAGAAAGTTATCATGAAGGAAAAACAAAAAGTTTATTGCGATGTGTAGGGTGGTACCGATGCAGTTAAACAACAAGAAGATACTCCCTTTGTTCTATACAACAAGTTCACTTTCCATTCCTTAAAGTCAAAAGACTCGAAACTAGACTAAATCAAAACAAAACTTAACATACCATAAGATTATTGAAGTAAATAAAATATCATTTAAAAAATACAGCAATAATGCTATAATTTGCAACTTTTATGAATCTGTAAACAGAAATACATTTATCTAAATCATTGATCAAAAGTTAATCAACTTGACCAAAAAATCAAAGGTGATCTCTATAGTCAAAATGGAGGGAGTATGTGCCATCATAAATGCCTAAAATAAATGATTAAATGGACATTAATTAACTTAATAAGATGCTTTGAGAGAGTGTGTTAGTATCATCATACATTTAAGGGTTTTCTAGTATATCAGTATATGTTTGAGAAACCTAGATGTAACTTGCAAAATCACAAGCATTTATATTACCAAGCTTCTAAACCACTTTAGATACGGCTTCATAATTCTCTTCTCTTAAACATGGTAGCAGCGCAGGATCTTTCTAATTTCTTTCACTGGTAAACCCTAATTAATCTCATATTTAATTTGATTTTCTTTTATAATTCCAGCCCTTTGCATGACATGATCTGATATACATGTACACTGTATTTGACACTACTAGAGATTGTTCAGATGAAGGTTTAGCGGTTTAGGTCACCAGTGACTATGCGACCCTTGTTAGAGGAGGCGGCTCAACCCAGGAGTGGTCCAGACAGCTCTATCCTGCACAGGCTAGTTAGTTGTCCTGATATGGTTCCAATAGGGTAGAGTGTTCAAATAGTCTTGATTTGGAGCAGATCTGACAGAATTAACTAGTTACTGGAGTCGCCTGGGACAGACGACCACATATGCGTCATAAAAGCCCCCAACTGCTGCTGGGAAAATAGACCACAGGCCAGCGGGTCTGCCGGAGTTTAGTCACCGGAGCAGTCCAGTCAGTTCGCCCGCCCCTGCACATTCTATCCATGATCTATAACAAGTTTACTCATGATAAATAATTGTGAAGACTCATTTCTGTCAATCCACTATGTCTCTTGAGATCATATCACAGAAAGAATTAGCAATGGAAATTAGGAGCCTTCCAGACCTTATTACTTTGTGGTGGCCTCGAAACCCACAGTATGTTCTAGTGTCTGTTTCTCAAAGCTCAAAATTCATAGTCAATTTGATCAACTGTCAATGACAAGTGTATAGAAGTTGCTTTCATCTCCATAAGTTTGTGAAGCATCATTATATTTCTTATTTTCCAAGAGTTAATAAGGGCTTAGCTTATTCCCCATTTATGTACTCAATTCGGACGTCTTTGGGATCTAGCCTAGTTGTTTCTTCCATGGATTATCATTATTCTGTTGCACTCGTGGATGATCACTCCAGCTTTACTTGGATTTATTTAATGAAAAATAGTTCCTTGTAGTTTAGAAGATTTTCTGATTTTAGTTTCTGAAATCTAACTTATTTTGTCACCATCTAAAAAGCTTATTTTTCATGTCTCCCGTCCTACAATTTCCCATCTGTCATATTGAGTCTGATTTTAATGTTGGAATATTATATGGACTTTACATATACTAGTATAATAAACAAAGCCTTTGGGCACATAGACGTATGTACACTATAAGTAATTGTATGTTACACTAAATATTAAAGTATTTGGGCCTAATAAAGTGATCTACTAAAGTTAAAGGGGGCCCAAGTCATCTTTTATAAGTATGGGATCTACAGTTAATATGTGTAGATACCTAAAGGGCCTGGTTGTTAATCTATGATGGGCTGGCTAACATACTAGGTCAATATAAATATAGGGTTATGGTCCCCAATTGAACTACCTCGGTTTTATTCTCTTGATTCCCATTGTCATCTGAATTCTATGAACCCTAAGGATCAATTGGAAGGCAATAATCGTTCATCAAGTCTTCATCAAGTATTCTCCAAATATTGCTATGGATTCAGGTTTGTCTATCGTTCCATAATCTTTGATAACTTAAAGCATGATTGTCCTAGAATAAATATTCCGCATCATTCTAGGGTTTATGTATAGTTAATTTCATCAAGTGGTATCAGAGCCGTAATCTTGCTTTGTTGTTGGGATTATTTGGATCGAATTGATTATGCTGTTTATGATTTAATTTGGCTGAACAAAACCCTCCCGCTGGCATTGAGGCGTGCGCCTCACATGAAGCCAGGCGGACGCCTGGAGCACCGAAGCTGGAGCCGAGTGGAATTGCCTTGAGGCGGGCGCCCCGCTTGGGATGAGGCGGGCGCATGGGCGACCGAGGCTGGTGGTCCTTCCGTTGGGCTTGAGGCGGCCGCATCACCTGGGTTGAGGCGTGCGCCTCGACTGCCGAAGGTTGGAGTGGATTTTGGAAATTCCCAGGCGGGCGCCTGGGCTTCTTGAGGCGGGCGCCTCGCGTCGTTTCTTGTGCACCTCCATTGCCTTGAGCTGCATTGTGTTTATGCCATATGTATTGTGTTTTGTTTTGTTTGTAATAATTATGTGTTATTTGGATTAAGAATATTATTTATTGAAATTATTATTACGGACTTAATAATTTTAAATTTCAATAATAATGTTTAAGTTATGCCCATGTTTGAAATTACTTTGGGTTCGTTTATTTGAACACATCTTGTATTTTATGTTATTAAATTTACGTAGCATGTTACCAAAGTAACCTCTCCTATGAAAATTTTTAATTTAAAATACATGATTATTTGAAGTTTGTTTTTTTTTTTTTTTTTTTTTTTTTTAGCGTGTTTGTTTTTCATGCAGGTAATGGTCGGCCCAAAGGAAGCCTATTATCTGGCAGAACTTCAAATTCGTTCGTGGAGATAAATATGTAACAGTTATTAAGTGTCCATGTGAATATTGAGTCGGTCCAAAGAAAGACTTGGTATTTGACAGGATTTTACTGTTAATATTTGATTTCTACATCAAGAAAATCACTTGCAAGTTAATTTTCTATCCAAAGATTAAAATTAATGTTGCGTCGATTTTCTTGTAATGGGATAATTTTAATTTCAAACAATTATCTGCTTAAAGTTATGTGTGAGCTTATTTGTTTTATTTTTGTTCTCTATTCAGTTACTTCATCATCTTCTAATATATCTGCTAACATCAACTCGATTCCCATGCTGAATGGGATAAATTTTAAGAGCTGGAAAGAAAACGTGTTGATTGTTCTGGGAGTTATGGATCTAGACCTTGCACTCAGGGAGCCAAAACCTGCTGACCTGACTAGCACGAGTACATCTCAAGCTAAGAAGGATATGGAAAAGTGGGAAAGCTCAAATCGCATGTGTCTTATGATCATGAAGAAAAGCATCCCAGAATCATTCAGAGGCGATATAGATGATGAGAAAGTTGCAATGACGTTCCTTACAGAGCTTGAAAAGCGTTTTGCTAAGAATGAAAGGGCAGAAACAAGCACGCTTTTGCGTAATCTTGTTGCCATAAGGTATAAAGGTAAAGGGAACGTGCGTGAGTACATTATGGAGATGGCCAATTTGGCATCTAAACTTAAGGCTCTCAAGTTCGAGCTGTCGGATGACATGCTTGTTCATATGGTTATGATCTCTCTTCCTCCACAGTTTGGGCAATTTGAAGTAACATTCAATTGCCAGAAGGAAAAGTGAACTCTTAATGAGTTCATTTCATTGTGTGTGCAAGAGGAATCAAGGATAAAGTCTGAAAAGACTGAGAGTGCTCACTTTGCGGCTTTCTCTTCGGGCTATAACAAGAAAAGAAAGGCTAAAGAAACTGCGGTCAATGAGCCAAAGAAAAAGTAATATAAAGTATCAAAGGGACAAGCTAAGGATTTAGCAACGTCAACGTCCAAGGGACAAGCTAAGGATTTAGCAACGTCAACGTCCAAGGGACAAGCTAAGGATTTAGCAACGTCAACGTCCAAGGGACAAGATAAGGATCCAGGTTGCTTTTTCTGTAAGGAAATGGATCATATATATGAAGAGAGATTGCCCTAAATACCACGCATGGCATGTAAAGAAAGGTATATCTCTTGCTTTTGTTTGTTCTGAGGTTAATTTGGTTTCAGTGCCTAGACATACTTGGTGGTTAGATTCTGGTTCTTCTACTCACATTAGTGTGTCTATGCAGGGTTGCCGAACCGCCGAAAGCCAAGTGATCTTGAAAGATTCATCTATGTGGGGAACGGCAATTCTATTGAAGTTGAAGCAATCGAAACTTTTAGATTATTATTAAAGTCTGGATTTTATTTAGATTTGTATGAGACACGTAGTGCGTCTTTTAGACGGAAATTTGGTTTCCATTTCGGTTTTGGACAAAGAAGGATTTACTTGTTTATTTGCAAATGGTGCATGTCGTTTCTCGTATAATTCTAAGTTTATTGGATCCAGTACTTTGTCGGTTTATGATAATCTTTATATGTTGGATACTGTTGCTTCATATCATGAAAACCTGCACGTGGAAACACGTGGCACTAAACGCAAATTTACTAACAATAATTCCATGTCATTATGGCACAAGCGATTAGGACATATATCAAAACAGAGAATGCAAAGGCTTGTGTCAGACGGAATTATTGAAACACTTGACAAATCAGATTATGAAATGTGTTGAGTGTATTAAGGGAAAACAAACAGACAAAAGCAAATTAAAAGCTGAGAGAGCTAAGAATGTTTTGGAATTAATTCATACGGATATATGTGGAACATTTCCTACACCCTCGTGGAATGGTCAAGAATATTTCATTACATTGATAGACGATTACTCTCGTTATGGTTACCTATATTTGATCCACGAAAAGTCACAGGCATTGAATATGTTCAAAAAGTTTAAGGCCGAGGTTGAAAATCAACATGGCAAAACAATAAAGAAAGTCAAATCTGACCGTGGTGGTGAATACTATGGCAGAAATGACGGATCAGGTAAACAATGTCCTGGGCCTTTAGCTAAATACCTAGAGGAGTGCGGTATCGTCCCTCAGTACACCATGCCAGGCAAACCTAGCATGAATGGTGTAGCTGAAAGACAAAATCGAACTTTACAGGAAATGGTGAGAAGTATGGTTAGTCATACTACTTTACCAGACTCACTCTGGGGAGAGGCATTAAAGACTGCAGTTTATCTCCTTAACAGGGTACCCACAAAGGTCATTAACAAAACCCCTTATGAACTATGGACGAGCAAGAAACCTGTATTAAGGCATTTACACATGCAGGGATGTCATTGAGGCTAGGCCTTACAGGCCTAATGAAAAGAAGTTGGACTCAAGGACTGTTAGTAGTTACTTTGTTGGTTACTCTCAAAGGTCAAGGGGCTTTAAGTTTTACGATCCCAAATCCAGAAACTTTTTTGACACGGGAAATGCTCAATTCTTTGAGGATGTTGAGCTTGTGGGGGGACAAGTTAGAGATGATTTTGTCTTTGAAGAGGTTCCGGTTACCATTCCTCCTCCTACAATTGTCCTTGACCATGATTTGGATCTCAATCCTGATGTGGTTCAAGAACAAAATTTGGATCAAGAAGGCATTGTCAATATCCCTCTAGTTGTCCATGAGGAACAAGCTCAACAACCTCAAGAACAAATGCCTTTAAGAAGATCTACTAGAGAGAGACGAAGTGCCATTTCGGATGATTACTTGGTATTTCTTAATGAACAAGAGGTAGACATTGGTCAATTGGAAGATGATCCAATCAACTTTCATGAGGCCATTGGTAGTTCTAACTCTCAAAAGTGGATAGACGCTATGGATGATGAGATTAAATCAATGAAAGACAATGATGTATGGGATCTTGTCCCATTGCCAGAAGGAGTGAAACCTATTGGTTGCAAATGGATATTTAAAATCAAAAGGGATTCACAGGGCAATGCGGAAAGACATAAGGCACGTCTTGTAGCTAAGGGATTTACTCAGAAAGAAGGAATAGATTATAAAGAGACTTTCTCTCTGATTTCTTCGAAAGACTCTTTTAGAATCATTATGGCATTAGTGGCACATTATGACCTAGAGTTACATCAGATGGATGTTAAGACTGCGTTTCTTAATGGAGACATTGAAGAAACAATTTATATGGTGCAACCAGAAACCTTGGTTTCAAAATATTCAAAGGATATGGTATGCAAATTCAAGAAATCCATCTATGGACTCAAACAAGCATCCCGTCAGTGGTATTACAAATTTCATCAAGTTGTATTATCATTTGGTTTCACGACAAATACAGTTGATGATTGTGTCTACCACAAGTTCAGTGGGAGTAAATATATTTTTCTGGTTTTATATGTGGATGACATCCTACTAGCCACAAATGATACGGACTTACTGCATGAAACTAAGAGATTTCTCTCAAAGAAATTTGAGATGAAAGATCTGGGAGATGCATCTTTTGTATTAGGAATTCAAATACACAGAGATCGGTCTCAAGGTATTCTTGGATTGTCACAAAAGAGTTACATCGATAAGGTACTTAAGAGATTTGGCATGCAGGATTGTAAAATGGGTGACACCCCAGTGGCTAAAGGTGACAAATTCAATCTTGCTCAGTGCCCCAAGAATGAGATTGAATCTAGGGAAATGAATAGCATCCCTTATGCTTCGGTATAGGGAGCTTGATGTATGCTCGGGTTTGCGCTCGCCCGGACCTAGCATTCATAGTTGGTGTTTTAGGCGAGATACCTTAGCAATCCTGGAAAGGATCATTGGATAGCGGCGAGGGTCATGCGTTATTTACAGAGAACAAAGGATTATATGCTCACTTACGTAAAGTCGGATAGACTTGAGATCATTGGGTATTCGGATTAGGCTTTGCGGGATGCCAAGATAGTCGTAAGTCTACTTCGGGCTAGGTTTATCTACTTTGTGGAGGAGCAGTTTCTTGGAAGAGTGTTAAGCAGACACTTGTTGCTACTTCTACGATGGAGGCAGAGTTTGTGGCGTGTTATGAGGCATCAAATCACGCAATTTGGTTGCGAAATTTTATCACTGGGTTGCGCATATTAGGTGGCGTTGATAGGCCATTAAAGTTATTTTGTGATAATAAGTCGGCAGTTATGTATTCTAATAACAACAAGAGCTCGTCTAAGTCTAAGCACATAGACATTAAGTATCTTGCTGTTAAGGAACGGATTCAGAGTGGACAGATTTGTATTGAGCATATTGGGACTAACTCCATGGTCGCGGATCCGCTTACTAAGGGTGTAACACCGAAGGTTTTTCACGAGCACACTGCTTGTATGGGTGTCATGTCACCAGAGTATGCCTAGATTGAGTGGGAGTTTTGTATTTTGCTCTTACATTTATTGTTATAAGTATATTTGGTTTTTCAGTTTTTGGTTAATGAAGTTATTTTGCACTCTGAATATTTGGTTGATCTCAAAATAAGGTTGGACTAGTTGAGAATAGACATGTGAAGATCACATTACATGTTATTCCATGCTACACATCCATACTTGATCCATGTCATTTAGTTGAGTTAATATATGTGACCACTGATGGGTCTAGTTGCGCTAATAGTGACGAAAACCTCTTTGATCCTCATATTGATTTGACTAATGGACCGGATTGGTTTAAGATGACACAATTTGGTAAAGCATTGTTGTTGAGGTTTATAATGTGATATGCAATTAAACTAAGGTATTATACTATGTACATGTGTAAGTCCAAGTGGGAGATTGTTGGAATATTTTATGGACTTTACATATACTAGTATAATAAATAAAGCCTTTGAGCACATAGACGTATGTGCACTATAAGTAATTGTATGTTACATTAAATATTAAAGTATTTGGGCCTAATAAAGTGATCTACTAAAGTTAAAGGGGGCCCAAGTCATCTTTTATAAGTATGGGATCTACAGTTAATATGTGTAGATACCTAAGGGGCCTGGTTGTTAATCTATGATGGGCTGGTTAACATACTAGGTCAATATAAATATAGGGTTATGGTCCCCAATTGAACTACCTCGATTTTATTCTTCTGATTCCCATTGTCATCTGAATTCTAAGAACCCTAAGAATCAATTGGAAGGCAATAATCGTTCATCAAGTCTTCATCAAGTATTTTCCAAATATTGCTATGGATTCAGGTTTGTCTATCGTTCCATAATCTTTGATAACTTAAAGCATGATTGTCCTAGAATAAATATTCTGCATCATTCTAGGGTTTATGTATAGTTAATTCCATCATTTAATGCCTGGATCTGATTAAAATGTTTTTTGCAACAATACTTTTAACATGTTTCTTTCCGGGGTTCTGGCCTCTAATTTATCCTACCTAAATGCCCTATTTCAGTCTCTGAATCCTTGGATAATGAATAAAACCCACAAGCAACTACTTCATCAGAACACATTAGGCCTCCACCCCCATGAAAGACCTCCTTCCATTTATGGGAGATGACAAGTCCGGTAAGAAAGTTTGACTACCAACTATACTCGAATTATCCTACATTTAATTACAATTTCCCTTTGAGAAGTTTAGCATGCACCAGAGGACTACATATAGGAATGAACGAGTACGAGAGCGTAACCTCCTATTCATTATCCATGTCCCTAATTACCAGGCTGCATAAGAGTTCATTCAGATGATTAAGCCTCATAAGAGAACTTAATATGCAATATAACAGATACCTTGTTCCAACTGATCACCATTTAGACACTTGCACGTCAACTCAATGAGAGCAGATATGAGCTTGAAATGGAAAATGATAAGTAGAAAGAACCATGGAAAATTAATTGGCTTGTCAACATGAGTACTAATTCTAAACAAACTTTAAAGTTACTAATGCAAGATGGATCATTATACGCTTGTGCATACAAGTGCCCGCGATATTATGATCCAGATCTATCATGTAGATATAGCAGCTCATAATTGAATAGCAAGGATAAATAAAAAAGGAATGGAGCTCTTTCAGCATGACGAATGAGAAAAGAAAAATAAAAAGCCTTGAACAAGAGACTGGGATCCACAACACCGTTCCCGGTTGAGTTGGAATACGAACTAGATAATATATATCTAGAACCACATGCGGACAGTTAAAAGAAGAAGCAAGGAGATTTGGTACCAAAAATCCTCGAAAAGCTGTTTGAATACGTGTAGCTGCCAATTCTTCTCTCATACTCTGTTCCATTTTAGATGAATCTCGCACTTGAAGTGAACTGGATGGGGAATCACTAACATCTTGGAATGAGCGGCGGTTGGCATCTTCAACGGAATTACCAGCATGTCGATCGAACTCATGATTAAATACATCATGTTCAAACTCAACAGATTGCTTTCTCCTATGCCGAAACTTTCCGGTGAGACCCATTTTCTGCATGTTCGAGCAAATAAAAAGCAATAAGAATGATGACGTAGGAGCGGGCAACTACTTTATTATTAAAATAGCTTGTCAATATGCAGACTCATAAAGCTCTCACACCCTTCCTCCCTATCGACAGTTGCTTGCACTTGCAGAGAAGACATACCAACAGATAGATATACAGATGCAAAAGAATATCAGGCCAAAACTCAACCCTGAACCACCGAAGAGAATATCAAATTTACATCATGTTAGAGTCTCTATGCTGAAAAATATTTGAAGATGTTTCATAATCCGTAAAATTGGTTTGGAAGCCTTATACGAACAAAGTGGGACAAAATGTAAAAACTAGACATGGATAAAAAAAATAAAAAGCGATTAAACATGCATGATACAAACACATAAAGTCAACAAACAAAAGAAAAATAATGTATGGATAGAGATACGAACATTTTCATCTTTTGCTGAAGATTGGGACTTTTCTGGTTTCTTATATCCAACTAATGCTTTTATCCATTTTCCAGAAACGCCCATGAGTCTAACCACCTTAGCTCAATAACCTCTGAACCTGCCACATAAAAACCTTTACATATCAGAAATATGGCATATACGAACTTCGTTACTATAAGTATTGTCTCAAAGGGAGGGGTAATTCAGATTTCTGAAGAGTTAAATGTCTAGTAAGTACGATTAAAAGGATTAGTTAAGCTTGGGTGTGGACTACAAAAGACCCGTTTCCAATTTCTCATTTCAAATATCAGACTGCAATCAACTTAAAATCACCCAAATCCCAAAACAAACACATTACAAATTCCTTAGATGAGGAATAGAAAAAGACAAAGGGAAATTAAAAATTGAACGGAACATGAAAATTTTTAGTAATTAAACTGATTATTGCAAGGAATTTGATCTCAAGAGTTGTTCACCAACTCAATTAGCTCCATCAATGTCAATTCTGTACAAAATGACCGTAACCAAGCTCAAATAAAACCAAACTTGGGAGTTGTAAACTAACCTGAGCTAATTTCAAAACACAAATTCAACATAAAGTATAACAAATCAAGCATGGGCAGATCAGAAAATTCAAATTCTAACATTCACAAGAACATTAGGTTGATTGTAAATTGAATGATTGAAGAGAAAGGGAGACAACCTTATTTTTCTTCAGCTTTAGTGGACTGTAATGGTGGATCTAATCAATCAATCAGTCAACAAAAGACAAAATTGACAACTCCGAGCTAAGAACAACGATCTGATTCGTAATTTTAGAGATTCTCGCACGCACACACACACACACACACACACACACTGATATTCTCTCTCACTAGATTTTCTCTCTCATAAGCAGATAGAGGTCGGAAGGTGTAGACTAACCTACGCCGGGGTTGGAAAAGAAAACATCACCGAAACGTCGTCGGATCTGTTAAAAGTTGAGTGGGTATGTCGTTTTCCTTGCGTGGGACCGAGCGAGTCAATCACGGGATTTGTTGTTTCTTATTGGGTGGAAAGTGGGCCAGAGTTAGTCTACGTGTACTGTATACGTGATGAGGGCACAGCTCAAGAGATTTGGGTAAGTGGAATTTCAACGGTGCTATCAATTATTGAGATTACGTAAAAATTAAATTAATAAAAATATTAATAAAATGGATGAGATGAATAAAATACTAGCGTAACACCCGTGTGTTAAACACACGATCAATTTTTTTTATAAATAGTAGAAATTAAATTAAAAAAATTACTATAACTATAAAAAGGTTAATTTAGGAAAAAAAATTAGGGTAAATTACAAATTAGGGCCTGACTTTTCATATGAAGTCCCCAAGAGGGGCCTGAATTTTTTTTTTTAGCGATTTAGGGCCTGACTTTACATTTTTTGATCAAATCAGGGCTTTTTGACGGATTTTGTTAGAAAAGTTAGTTAAGTGACGAATTTTGGACTAAATTGAAATGCAAATTAGTTATTAAGGACTGTAATGTAAATTTTTTAAAATTGATGACCGTTACAAAATATTTTTTAAAAATAATATTTTTTGAAAATATAATATATTGTGAAAAGCTGTAATTTTTTTTATAATTTTTAAAATATGTTAAAATAAATGTTATAAATATAAAAAAAATTGTATTTATAAAGAAAATAGTATTTTCTTAAAAAAAATTAATTAATTATTCACGTAAATCTTGTAATATTTTTTTTATGTTAAAAAATAATTAATGTTCGTATATTGGTATTAAAATACCTTTAATGTTTTAAACAAAAGAAGTAAGTTGACAATAGAGTTAGGTCAAGTTGACCTAACTAATGTTTAGTTATACAAATAATTAATGTTCGTAATTCGTCACTTAACTAATGTTTTAAAAAATAAGAAAACCTCCCCAGGGGGATTTTGACATAAGAAAATTTTAATGTTCGCATATTGGAAAATAATATTTTTAAAAAATAATTTTAAAAATAAGAAAACCTTTAATGTTTTAAAATTTTAAAATTAATTTATTTTAAAAAAATATTTTAGTTTTTTTTTCAAAAAAATAAAATTGTCTTTAAAAATACATAAATCATAAACAATTTATTTTTAAAAATTAGTAAAAAACGGTATTTTACAATTTTTTAAATAAAATTTTCCCTCCACCTCCCCAGTACTCATAAACACCACCGCATCCAACCCACCACTCCTCTCCACCACCGCCTCCACGCACCACGGCCCCAAAATTTTTACAATTAGTAAAAAATGGTATTTTCCAATTTTTTTAAATAAAATTTTCACAATTAATTAATTTGTTTACTCTAAATTGGAGAGAAGATTTGGTTTTGGGGGTGGATTGAACGGAGACGGTGGGACACCATAGTGGGGCCTAGTTTTTGAGGTGGACAAGGTATTTATTTTTTAAAAAAAAAATATTACAAGATTTACGTTAATAATTAATTATTTTTTTTTTAAAAAAAATACTATTTTCTTTAAAAATACAATTTTTTTTTATATTTATAACATTTATTTTAACATATTTTAAAAATTATAAAAAAATTACAGCTTTTCACAATATATTATATTTTCAAAAAATATTATTTTTAAAAAATATTTTGTAACGGTCATCAATTTTTAAAAAATTACATTACAGTCCTTAATAACTAATTTGCATTTCAATTTAGTCCAAAATTCGTCACTTAACTAATTTTTCTAACAAAATTCGTCAAAAAGCCCTGATTTGATCAAAAAATGTAATGTCAGACCCTAAATCGCTAAAAAAAAAAAGTCAGGCCCCATTTGGGGACCTCATACAAGACTTCAGACCCTAAATTGTAATTAACCCAAAAAATTAAAATAAAAAGTATATAACAAAAATATATGATGGCATTAGTAATAAAAATTACAAACTTTAAAAAAAATTCTTGTACACAACATTTGTGGCGTCATCGGGTCTTTTCCTTTCGTCACATATTAAAATTTTCAACCCAACACGATTATTTATCTTACACAAAATAACATACAATTGACCATTACTAGAAACAGATTATTTAAAAAGCAAACCAACATGAGTGAGTAAACAGATAAAATCGACGAACAACATGTTTATTTGCCTATGAAAATGGAAAATTTATAATTGTTTCGTATTTATAGGCATTTTTAATTGTAAAATAGCATGTTCATTTGCATGTGTCTCAAAATCGTTGTCTCAATGTCATAGTGGGCTCTTCAAAAAAAAAAAAATCAGGGCGAGAGTGAATTTTTAAAATTTATTTTTGTAAAAACTGTAAATAGTGAAGACCAAATCATTGGCTATTGACCACTATTTAAATGCGAAAATACTGGGTTTGAAAAAAAAAAATCTCCCCATTCCAATTTTTTTTATATTTATTTTAAAACAAAAGGAGTAGGAGATTGTAGTAAAATGTCTTCAACTTTTTGTAATCTTATATTTACTCCGTTCCAAAAAAATATAATCACTTTATTTTTAATGTTAACTTAATTGAACATTGATCTAGAAAATAATGAAACTAAATAACTCAAATGATTGTAGTAAAATGTCTTCAACTTTTTGTAATCTTATATTTACTCCGTTCCAAAAAAATATAATCACTTTATTTTTAATGTTAACTTAATTGAACATTGATCTAGAAAATAATGAAACTAAATAACTCAAATGAACTTTTAAAAATGCTATTGATATTAATGTTGTGTTAATATCAAATTTTTGGTCAAAAATAAATCAAACGTACTATCAAAATTAAATTAGAACTATCCTATCTTTTTGAGACAGAGAAATTTTTATTTTTTTTATTTTTAAATTAGTTCTAATTATTTTACTACAATGAGTTCACAATTTTCTTTTCCACTTTTACAAAAAATATAAAAGGATGGGGCAAATAGGAATTTCCTATTATAAATTTTGTTGTTTTTAATAGTATTATTATTACTAGTCGTACTCCCGTGCGATGCACGGCAATATTTTGTAACAATCATATTCAAATTTTATAATTGAAGAAAATGATATGGATAACAAAGAAATATATTACAAACCAAAGTTTACACATATCTTCATGGATAATTTACAATAATAAATACAAACTCAAAAATTATTAAGTACGAAGTATTTCCTTAAAAACAACATTAATTGTGTAGTGTGAATAATGACAATGATATAAAATTGCAAATAGTAATCGGGGAAAAAAATCTTAATCTTCACTTTAAAGCAATAAAAAAGCAAGACTAATAAAAAATAGAGAACTAAAAAAAAAAATTCCAAACACTTTCCATTAACAAATTATAATCATGATATTGAAATTTAAAGTGAGCCTACACCATTTATGTAGCTGTACACCGTGGATGCACGGCAAATTTCGAAAATGCTGAAATATGAAAAGAAATATTGAAATAAATACCACAAAAACATTGTAACAAATAGAATATTTTTACAGAGAGAAGTAGTTATATATTACGTAAAAGTGGTGGGGGAAATGAAATTACATATTAGTAAATACTTCTTTGAAAACCACGTTCGTAGTAGAACTATCAGAAGAAGAAGATGGACGATCTTCATTAAATATCAATATTTACTTCAAAAGAAAGTATAAATATACATAGATTTTTTCCACAAAATCATGATCATAAGTGAAAACTCAATACAACAACTCTTTAAAATTTACACATTAACAATTATAATAATCAAAATATAAATATAAGTGATAAGTGGAATAAAAAACGAAAATTGAAAACATTACAATTTAATTACACGTAACTCAAATAAATGTCTCCTATTATATTTTCTGAAATACTTTCTTATTTAAATATTATTAGTGCAACCATTGAAAATATACTCATTACAATCACTCTTATTATGTATCTCATATCTGTTTAAAAAAAATATATATCAACAACTGATGGTTAAATAATATCCACTTTCCCTGAATAATTGTTAATGAAAGTCATTAACTTCATTCCATTAAAATTAAAATTAGCAACAATTTAATATAAAGATTCATCTATCATATTCCCTAAACCATTATTCAAAATTGAAATCATCACCTTTTTTTTTTTACGAAAATCACGAACATATAAATTTAAGCTGTAATTATTAACATTTCATAATAAAGTTGAAATTAACATCAATTAAGCTTAAATTGAAATTAACATCATTTTAACCCACTCTGTTGTTTATTTATTTAAAATATAATATATAAATGAATTACAATTTAAATAATATATTGATTAGGGAAAAAACTAACGTCCATTTCTACTCTCTTTAGTTCCGCCGATCCGGTGTGAATATTTACTTCAAACGAAAGTAGAAATAGACATAGATTTTTTCCAAAAATTACCATCCACATATAAATACAAATTTTATAGTATAACAACCCAATATCTTAATAATCACTACAAAAATAATATAAAATAATTATATTATTTTACATATAAATACAATATTGATACATTTATTTTTATTTTTATATTGAAATATTTTTTTAAATATAATGTTTAAAAATTAAACAAAACTTGAAATATAACCATTACAAAAGATGAAAAAACCAAAATATTACATTCTAAATATTTAATTACCAAAATAACACCAAAAAAAATTTATTTACCAAAATAAAACTTTTTTTAAATCTGGCACTCCTTTTTCCAGTTTTAAAGAAAATTCGGAACTTGTAATTCCGGTTTTATTTTTTTGTTTTATTTGGTAAATCCGGCATTCCTACTTCTTGTTTTAAATTTAATATATATATATATTTTTTTGGTAATCCGGCAATCCTAATTCCGATTTTAAAGTTAATGTTTTTTTGTGTTATGTCGAATCAGAGGAGAGGAGGAATTAATTTTACTTTTTTGTGTTAAATCCGGTACTTCCGATTCCAATTCCGGTTTTTATTTTTATTTTTTAGTCACGGGTGTTTGTTGTTGCTTTTGTCTACGCCACACAGCCCACTTGGCCCAATTTTTGGCCCCAATTTTGTGTTGTCTTCCTTGGGATATGATTCGTTTCGTAACAAAAACAATAATAATAATAACATTAATAATAATAATAACATTAATAATAATAATAACAATAATAATAAAAATTAAACTAATAATAATAATAATAATGATGATGATAATATATATATATATATATATATATATATATATATATATATATATAGAGATATATTAAATTTTTAATAATATATTTATGCATTTAATTATGGATATGAGTTAATATTTGAAAACAGAAGAACGATAGAGAAGACATTCTATTTTTTTTAGTAATATTTGCCCTCTTCGTCTCAAATTAATTTTACCTTTTTATAAACAAATTTTCTCTCATTTAAAAAATAAAGAAGAAAAAGGAAATGGCGTGGTGGGGGATCATGTGGTCAATCACCCCCATTGGCCCATTCTTTCACTTTCCTTTCTCTCTCCCTAATTGCTCGTTTGGAAATAACAAAAATTAAAAATAAAAAAATTTCTCTCTCCCTAATTGCTCATTTGGAAATAACAAAAATAAAAAAAAATAAAAAAATTTGGAAAGCTCAAATGAGCTGTATCACCCAATACTTTTACTTTCTTTTCTCTCTCTCTCTAATTGCCATTTGAAAATAAAAAGAAATTTTTTTTTTTTTTTTTTTGGAAAGCTCAAAAAAAGCTTTAGTCCACACCCGACCTTTCCTTTTCCCACCCCCAAAACTTCTCCCATTTCCAATCTCATTAATTAGAAAAAAAAAAAACTGTATACTCTCTATTTCTTTCTCTCTCTCTCTAACTCTCCCTTTTCTTCTTCTTCATCTTCTTCTTTCATCTCCCCCACCCACCACCCATTTCCCCTTCTCTCCGGCCACCACAACCCCAACCTCCATTACCGCCCCCGTCCTCCTCCGACCCTATGCTCTCTTTCTCTTTCATCTTCCTCACACGCTACACCTCCCCGCCTACCCACCACCAACAACTACCCGTGTCGCCGCCTCATATTACTCTATGCCCCTCTCTGTTTCTTCTTCATCCTTTAATCTAGTCCGCCCCACCCATCTCCTACCCATTCGCGCCGACACACCCTACCCTCTCTCCGTCGCTCTCTCTCCACGCCTCTCTCTACGTTTCTTCATCAGCTTCAAAGAGAAAATAGGAGAGATCAGATCTGAAAGAAATCAAGCAAAGAAAAGATACATCCGCCATGGCTGCAACTGTAGGTTGCATAGAGAGAGAGTCTCTCTCATGCCTTCCTGGTTGCCTCGCCAAGGGACGTTCTAAATTACTGCTGAAATTGCATTATTTTTAGCAAATTTTTTTTTGTGCGTGTATTAGTGCGTGTGTGTGTGTGAGGGAAGAGGATGCCCTCATTTTTTTTTGTGCGTGTATTAGTGCGTGTGTGTGGATGAGACTGTTACGAAAATGCCCTCATTTTTGCAAATAATTGCCACTTGCTTCCTTTAATATATAGATAGATTATGTACTCCCTTTGTTTCATATTAGCTTGTCCGTTTATTATTGAAAATGAAAAATAAGGAGTGAATATATATAATGTTATTAAAGTAGGAGTTGTGAGTGGGTATGAGAGAGAAAGTGGGTAGAGAATAGTAAATGGATAGTTGTTGTGAGTATGACAAGTGGGTCCCATGAATAAAGAAGTATTAAAAAGTTTTTTTTTAGGAAAGTGAGATTTTAAAGTGAGACGCCCAAAATAACAAAATGTGTAAGGTTTTATGGGACGGAGGGAGTATTTTATAGATTTAAAAATGTATTTATTATTTAAGTTAATCTAAAATCAAAATTTATCGCCTAAATACTTAATAGAGCGCATGATAGCATTCACCAACCTCAGGTGAAAACTGGGGAGGAAACTTTACTGTTTACTTTTTCCTTTTTATTTATGCCGTGTGACACAAATAATAATATACTCGTTTTACAGCATGGTCTCACATTATTCACATTGCCTTTTTTTTTCTTTTATTATGATTGCCTTTTATGAATTAAATAAATAAAAAAGCAAGAGAGTTTTCATGTGATAAAGTTAAAGACATTTTATTTTAAAATTAATTGGCTATAAAAAATGTAGCACTAAATCTTTATATACTCCCTCCGTCCCAATAAGAGCTGCCCATTTTTTGGGCAGCACGCAAATTAAGGAATTGGGGGGGAAGTAAAAATGATGTGAGTGTAATTTGAAAATAGGAGAGAGAATGAGTGGAGAGAATAGTAAATTATAATGGTGTTGTGAGTATTAAAATAATGGAGGAGAGAGAATGAGTGGAGGGAATAGTGAAGATTCCTTTGCCAAAAAAGGAAAGTGGAAGCTATTAACGGGACACCCAAAATGGCAAAATGGGAAGCTATTATTGGGACGGAGGGAGTATTGAAAATCAGATTATTAGATAATTTTCAATTCGAGATAATTGCTTAGACACCAATATGTTGATTGTAGTCTTCAGTCACATCATAACCATAGCAAGATATAGGGCTAGTGTAACATGGCAGTCCTAATTAAATATACTTCCACAGTCTCGTTTCAAATTACACATTTTTATACACAGTATTTTATTGAAAATACACATTTTCTAAAATAAAAATATTTTATTACTTTTATATTGATGAGATCCACATGCCATAATCACAACAACAATTCAATTTATATTTTCTATCACACTTTCTCTCTTTTAACTCACAATACATATTATACAAATACTTTTTTTTTAATTTTTGTGCAAATAATAAATAATAAAAGTATACTCCATAGTGGGACGGGGAGTAAGTCACTTTTGTTAGAACATGAATTGCAAAATGTGTATACTTAATAAATATAAGTGACATGTAGACGTACATGTATAAATCATTAAAATAATGTTATTGAAAAGTATAGAATATTAATTAAATGTGTAAAATTCCCGAGGTGGAAATTACCTATTTATGATGGGCAGAATGGTAATTTCACACCGCTTAATTGAAAGGGTGTAGTCCCTTGATGAGGTGCCATTGTTTCCTATATATAGAGGCCTACCATCAGCCTAGAAACTACTACATCATCCTTATTTACTCTCTTTATAATCTGAGTTCTAAGGAAGACATTCATCATCAAGAAGATCTACAATTTCCTACGTGATTTTCTTCTTCTTCTCTTCCTTCCTTTGCAAGAGCATCATCAAGTAACAAGATGGACTCAACGGGTATCACGCTTCCGCCTTCATCTTCTTCTCTTACTTAATCTAGACTTGAGTGCTTTCGGGTTATTGGAATAGGAATGTTCCAACAATTGGTATCAGAGCCTCTCAAGTTTTGGATTAAGTTTGAATTCATATAGCATATATTTTGCTTTACTTTAATTCTCAATCCTGTTGATATCATTATGTTATGATGTTATTTGAATGCTCTAATTCGTTTCTAGGGTGTTAGTATTCATTACTTAAATAAATTATGAATATGGATTGAAGTTTTGCACAAAATGACATGATGGTTCATGCAAGATTATCCCATTGACACAACAGAGTGTTTTACGTCGCACAACCGTGTTGGATCTACTTGTGTTTCATGTCTTGGTTAAGCGTTAATTTTTGCTTGCCGTTCATCTTTTGTGTGAAGAAAAATTTTATGTAAAAAGGGCCTTGCTCGGCCAATTATGAAAAGGTGCATTTTGAAAAAGCTGTGAATAGTGACTGCACGGGCGTGCAAGTTATAACGCACGGCCGTGCAAATACTGTTCACGTATTGTCAAAAATTTTCAATTTGATTCGACCGTGCACTTATGAACTGGTGCAACTCTAATTCATTCATAGAGTATTGTGTTAAATTATAATTATAAATTTGGTTTTACTCAAAAGACTTTTCAATACTTAATGTAAGATTATCCCATTTTGAACATAGCCACCATCATTGGATGCGTTGTGAGTTTGTTCAAATGCATAGCCACGCATTTAAAAATGTGTTGTGAGTATGCGGATCTACTTGCTTTGGTTGAATATTGATTCACCATTAAGTTAAGAATTGATAGTCAAAATCTGGAAAATTTGACATTCAGGGTCTACTCGGCCGAGCACCTTCCTTGACTCGGCCGAGCACTCCATTTGTATCAGCACAACGTTTGAAATTTTTTGAAAAGGCGCCATCCAACGGTCATGATGCTCGGCCGAGCACCACTAAGGACTCGGCCGAGCACCACTAAGGACTCGGCCGAGCACCTCTAAGAACTCGGCCGAGCATAAGGGATCAAAAAGGGATATTCTCTGGAGGGTTTTGCTCGGCCGAGCACCTTCCTTGACTCGGCCGAGCTTGACTCATTTTGGCCAGATTTTCAAAATTTTCAATATTTTTCTATTTTGATCAATTTTCATTCATTATTTGAGTAAAGTATACATTAATTTGTGCCCTAAAGTGTGATTAATTATATGCTTAACAATTTCATTCATTTCTAAACAATATTGTCGCCAAAGTGATTTACGTTGTTTAGATACGAAATTGTAAAGTGATGAATGTTCTTATTGACATGTGATAACATGCTTGTTTCCCAAAGGAGACCTTGTTGTTGACTAAGTATTTGCATTCATGGGGTAATAATTGAATAAAATGTTTGGTCATTTTAAATACTTTGAACCATCCCAAAGGAAGGCGGGTATTTAAAATGAGTTGTTTATATTCTTTATTGCCGGGTAACAAATACTTTAAATCTTAGGACATTTTTAATACTTGAACCGGCCTAAAGGAATGCAAGTATTTAAAATGTGTTGTTTAAAGTCATTTATTACCCTAAGATAAATCAAATTATGAGTCAATTCGCAATTCAAAGATTAATTTTGATGTCATGCTGATTATCTTTTTGATGGGATTCATTGATATAATTAATCACTTTATTCATTATGTAGTTTTTTATACATGTTTTGTATTCATTCTTCGTTCTTATTCCCAACAGATTTGATAAACGCTTCATCTATTACTACTGCCATGAACAATGTTCCAATGCTTAATGGGATTAACTTTAAAACTTGGAAAAATAATATAACGATGATCTTAGGATGTATGGACATCGATCACGCATTAGGGGAACCAAGTCCCGCTGCTCTCACTAAAGGAAATACCGTTATAGAATGGAAAAATGTTGAGCAATGGGAATGGTCCAACCGCGTGAGTCTAATGATCATGGAAAATGCAGTTTCAAAGACATTTTGGACAATGTCTCTGAGATCGAAAATGCTGAGTTTTTTTTCTTAAATTCTTGTGGAAACTTGTTTCCATTCGGTACAAGGGTGAGAAAAATCTTAGGGAGTACATTATTGAATTATTTCAATTTTTCGATCAAACTAAAGGCACTTAAGTTAGAGATTTCGGAAGATTTTCTCGTGCACTTAGTTTTGATCTATCTTCCTCCTCAATTTGGTCCTTTTGAGGTGATCTATAAATGTCAAAAGTACAAGTGAAATATTAATGAATTACTTTCACATATGACATTAGAGGAAGATAGAATGAAATATCTTAAATTAGAAAGTACTCACTCAGCATTTACTTCTTCTCGTGAGATTAAGAGAAGAGGGAAGGAAATTGCGGTTGCAAGTAAGAAGCGTAAGGAATCATTTAATGATCATAAAGTCAAGAAATGCTTCTTTTGCAAGGACCTTACTCGCATGAAGAACGACTACCATAAGTATCGTGAATGGCGAATTCAGAATGGTATGTCATTTGGTCTTGTTTGTACTAAGACAAATTTGGTTTCAATTCCTTAATATACATGGTGGTTGTATTTGGTACAACAACTCAGATTAGTTCATGTATGCAGGGTTGCCTGAATTACCGAATCCCCAGTAAAGATGAGAAATACATCTATATGGGAGCTGGAAATCTGGTTGAAGTTATAGGCTTAGGGACTTTTAGATTAATGATAAGTACTGGCTATTATTTTGTAATAAATAGTATATTCATTGTACCGTCCTTTAGATGGAATTTAAAATATATCACAGTTTTGGACAAGGAAGGTTACTCTTGTTCTTTTGGTAATAATAAATGTGATCTTTATTTTAAATTCCTAACTTGTCGGTACTAGTACTTTGTCATATATCGATAATTTTAATTTACTTGATACAGTCAAGAAAATGAATGAGTCCCATAATAATGAAACCAAAACTAAAGGCACTAAGCAAAAGTTATCAAGTGAAAATTCTTGTATTCTATGGCATAGGCGTTTGGGTCATATCTTCAAAGGGAAAATTGATAAAGCTTATGTCAGAGGAAATCCTAAAAACAACTTGATACTCCGGATAAAACCTTTTGCATTTAGTGTTTTAAAGAAAAATTTACAAACATTAAAGGAAATAGGATCTTTGAGAGTATCAAACGTCTTGGAACTAATTCATATGGACCATTCATTAACCCTTCATGGAATGGTCAACAATATTCCATCACATTCATAGATGATTACTCTCATTATGGATACATTATTTTCTTCATGTAAAGTCTCAATCATTGGACGTATTGGGTGAATGACGTCCAGGTCCTTTATATTCGCTATCTTGAAGAGTGTGGGATTGTCCCTCACAACACCATGTCAGGCAAATCTAGCATAGTGTAGTGGAAAGACATAATAGAATCCTTAAGGATATGGTAAGAAGTATGTTTTCTTGTACTTCTTTACCTCACTCATTATAGGTGATGCATTAAAGAACCGCTACTTATATTCTCAATAGAGCTGCTTCAAAGGCTACCGACAAAACTCCGTATGGACGTTAAGACCGTTGGCAGTTACTTTGTAGGGTATGCTAAGAGATCTAGGGGATATAAATTTTATGACCCGAAAATTAGAACATTTTTCGAGACTTGCAATGCTAGGTTCATTGAGAATGTTGAATTTAGTGGGAGAAATAGTAATGATTTTGAATTTGAAGAGTTAGAGGAACCACTCTATATTCCTTTAACTTTAGTTCCTGTTGAAAATCAAGTAATTGTACCTGAAATTCAACAAAGAACATACAATTCAAAATAATATAGAGATTCCCGTAAATAACAGACAACATGAAAATGTTGGACATAAGGAAATTCAACAACCTCAAAATAAGGATGAATCAGTGCCCTTAAGGAGATCTACTAGAGAAAGAAGAAGTGTTATTCCGGATATTTGTATCTTGCGGAGAATGAGGACACCTTAGGTTTAGTGGGAGATGATCTAATCACCTTCCATGAAGCCATTAATAGTCCTAATTCTCATAAGTGGATCAATGCCATTAATGAAGAGTTAAAATCAATAAAAAACAATGACGCTTGGAGTCTTGTCCGATTGCCTGAAGGTGCAAAACCTATTGGTTGTAAATGGATTTTTAAAACCAAAAGGGATTCGCAAGGCAATATGGAAAGATATAAGACACGTCTTGTTGCTAAGGGATTTACTCAAAAGGAAGGCATTGATTATAAAGAAACATTTTCTCCGATATCTTCTAAATCCTCTTTTATGATCATTATGGCATTAGTGTCACATTATGATCTTGAGCTTCAACAAATGGATGTTAAGACAGTTTTTCTCAATGGAGACATTGAGGAAACCAGCTATATAAGGAAATCAGAAATGGTGACCGATTCAGATCAAACTAATCAAATAGTTTGTAAACTTAAGAAATCCATTTATGGTCTCAAGCAAGCTTCTCGTCAATGGTATTCAAAATTTAGTCAAGTTATTCTTTCATTTGGTTTTTGAAACGAATCTTGATGAAGATTGTGTATACCATAAGTTCAGTGGGAGTAGATTTATAATTTTGGTCTTATATGTGGATGATATTTTACTTGCTAGTAATAATAAGGACCTTCTAAAGGAAAATAAGAAATTTCTCTCAAACAAATTTAAGATGAAAGATCTTGGTGAGGCATCTTTTGTATTGGGAATTCAAATTCATCGTGATCATTCACGAGATATTTCGGGATTATCACAAAAAAACCATATAGAGAAGGTATTACAAAGGTTTAGCATGGAAAATTGTAAACCACATGACACCCTGTCTCTAAAGGAGATAAATTCAGTTTAAAGTAATGTCCTAAAATTAATTTTGAATCCAAGTATACGGAAAAAATCCCTTATGCACCGGCAGTAGGAAGCTTAATGTATGCACAAGTCTGTACTCGTCCAGATCTTGCATTTATTATTGGGATGCTTGGTCAATACCAAAGCAATTCGAAAAGAAGAACATTAAGTCGCATCCAAAAGAATGATGAAGTACCTATAAAACATTAAACTACATGCTTATGTATACAAAATCAGATCATTTTGAGATCATTAGGTATTCCGATTCTGTTTTACTGGATGCAAAGATGTCAAAAGACATCATATGGTTATGTCTCTTGTTGAAGAGAAATAAGTATAAAATAAACAAATAGATATACAACTTATAGGATCAAACTCCATGTTATTGGATCCATTTTTATAAAGCGTTATCTCTTTTGATGTTTCACGAGCATACTGCTCATATGGGTGAAACGACTTTTGATAATGCATAATATAGTGGGAGTTTGTGTTGTGCTTTATTTGCTATTTGTTTTATTCATATTGATCTCATTTGATTAATAAGGACTAGTTGATGGAATATATATATGTTTTAATATATATTCATTAAGTTTTTCATGCTACACATCTATACTTAATCTATGTCATTTAGTTGAACATATATATGTGATTAATGTGAGTTTAGTTGCGAATCAATTACAACGACTGCCCCTTAGTTCCTATACTTGTGAAACTAATGGACGAGATTGTTTTAGAATGACAATGAAGTGCACATATGGATTGTCATTTACATTATGAATATGATTTTATGAGGATTTGTTAAAGTATAAACACATGTTTGGGCAATCCAAGTGGGAGATTGTTAGAACATGGATTGCAAAATGTGTATACTTAATAAATATAAGTGACATGTAGACGTACATATATAAATCATTAAAATAATGTTATTGAAAAATATAGAATATTAATTAAATGTGTAGAATTCCCGAGGTGGAAATTACCTATTTATGATGGGCAGAATGGTAATTTCACACCGCTTAATTGAAAGGGTGTAGTCCCTTGATGAGGTGTCATTGTTTCCTATATATAGAGGCCTACCATCAGCCTAGAAACTACTACATCATCCTTATTTACTCTCTTTATAATCTGAGTTCTAAGGAAGGCATTCATCATCAAGAAGATCTACAATTCCCTACGTGATTTTCTTCTTCTTCTCTTCCTTTCTTTGCAAGAACATCATCAAGTAACAAGATGGACTCAACAGGTATCACGCTTCCGCCTTCATCTTCTTCTCTTACTTAATCTAGACTTGAGTGCTTTCGAGTTATTAGAATAGGAATGTTCCAACAACTTTACTATAAAAATAACTCAAGTTATTAGATGCTCCCTCTCCGTTCCCGCTTAAGCTTCACAAATTATTCAAAAGAACGTCCCGTTATAAATTTCACATTTCCTAAAATAGAAAAGGTTTATTAATATTCTATTATACCCACTAACTTTTCTCTCTCACACATTTAAATTATGGATCTCACTTGTCATATCCACTCACTTCTTCCCTCTCACAACCCTTCTTCCACTTTCATTATTTTTAAATATATATTGTATATTGCTTTTTTAATTTGTGTGTTTCACCAAAATGGTGAAGCTTAATTCGGGACGGAGGGAGTATACATACTATTGCCAGATACAGGCCAGCTAACTCGTCCCAAATCCAGTAATGGCACCCTGGTTGTTAATGGTAGTTATAATTTATTAAGGGATATTTAGATGGCAATAATGGCTAAAATTAGGAGAGATGGATTAAGGGAATTTTTAAAATCTTATTTTTATTTTCTTGTCTTTTTAAAGAGCCTAATTACTTATAGCATTCATAATGGAAGCTTTTTTAAAGCTTTTAATTTTCATGAAAAAACTTTTTAGAGCTTTTTTTCATTGTAGAGAAAGTTGAAAAGCTTCTTCATAAAGAGCAGCTCCTTCTACAAAGAGCTCTCTCTATGAGCTCTTTCCATTAATTTTCATCATTTTCCAATATTAAACATTAAATAAAACAATAATTTTATTTTCCTTAATATTTTCCTTCATAGAAAAATGCAAGAAAATAATTTAATTTTGAATATGGAGGCTATAAAAAAGTTAATGAAAAAGCTCTATCATTGTGAAAAAAGCTTAAAGATTTTTGTTTTTGAGTTGTTTATGATGTGTCACTTGAGAATTGCAAAAAAAAAAACTACGAAATTTTTTTTTACCATTGTGGACGCTCTTATTGAATCAGACCTCTCACAATTAATTCCCTTTTTCATTTGAAAAATAGTATCTCTTAAAGTTTACTTATTATTCATATAAAAAAATTATTTATTTGCCAATCTGAAAATACCATTTGACAAAAATATTCCTACCATATTTTATTAATTTCAAATAGACCCTCCGTCCCATTTCAAATAACAAAATTTGTCGTTTTAGTTTTTCACTTAAATTCCAAAAGCTTAAGATGGAAAATTTATTACTCGCTCAGACTAACTAATTTATGACCATATTTTATTAATTTCAAATAGACCCTCCGTCCCATTTCAAATAACAAAATTTGTCGTTTTAGTTTTTCACTTAAATTCCAAAAGCTTAAGGCTCCGTTTGTTTCATGTAAAACATTTTCCGGAAAATGTTTTCCTTGTTTTTTGGTGTTTGTTTCAAGTAAAATGTTTTTCGAAAAATGTTTTACCTACTTTCGAGTGTTTGGTAACCACTTGTAAAAGAAAGTCAAATGTAAAACATTTTACAAAGATGTAAAAAAAGGAGGTTTTCTTTGTAAAATGATTTACCAATTTCAAATTCGTAAATCATTTTACAACTCTTGTTCTTGGCCTTAATGTACAACTCATATTACGCTCGGTACAACATAATAATAATAATAATTAAAAAAAAATTTAACTGCCCCCACCCATCCCACCCCACCCCCCTCCCCAAAAAAAAAAAATTTTTTTTTTTGGAAACCGCCCCACCCACCCCCTGCCTACCCCACCCCCCACCCAAAAAAAAAAAAAAAAATTTATTTTTTTTTTGGAAACCGCCCCACCCACCTCGCCTACCCCACCCCCACCCTCCCCCAATTTTTTTTTTATTATTTTTTATTTTTTTTTGGAAACCGCCCCACCCACCCCCGCCTATCCCACCCCCTACCCACCCCCACCCCCACCCCCCCAAAAAAAAAAATTTTTTTTTTGGAAACCGCCCCACCCACCCCGCCTACCCCACCCCACCCCCACCCTCCCCCAAAAAAAAAAATTTTAATTTTTTGGAAAACCGCCCCACCCACCCCCGCCTACCCCACCCCTACCCCCCCCAAAAAAAAAATTTTTTTTTGGAAACCGCCCCACCCACCCCGCCTACCCCACCCCACCCCCACCCTCCCCCCCAAAAAAAAAAAAATTTTTAATTTTTTTGGAAACCGCCCCACCCACCCCCCTGCCTACCCCACCCCCTACCCCCCCAAAAAAAATAATTTTTTTATTTTTTTTGGAAACCGCCCCACCCACCCCACCCACCCACCCCCAAATTTTTTTTTTATTTTTTTATTTTTTGAAACCGCCCCACCCACCCCCGCCTACCCCACCCCTACCCACCCCCACCCCCACCCAAAAAAAAAAAAAAATTTTTTTTTGAAACCGCCCACCCACCCTGCCTACCCCACCCCACTTCCCCAAAAAAAAAAAAAAAATTTTTTTGGAAATCGCCCCACCCATCGCCTACCCCCACCCCCACCCACCCCCTCCCCCAAAATTTTTTTTTTTTTTTGAAACCGCCCACCCACCCCCCCAATTTTTTTTTAATTTTACACCCCCTACCCCCCAAAAATAATTTTTTTTATTTTTTATTAAAAAATTAAAAAAAAAAATTGGGGGGGGGTGGGGTAGGCAGGGGGTGGGTGGGGCGGTTTCCAAAGTTGATTTAAATTAATAAAAAAAAGTGACATTTCCGGAAAACATTTTCGTCAAAATTGCCAAACAACTGAAAACAAGACCATGATATTTTACAAGAAAACATTTTACATGGAAATCTTTTTACATGAAAACATTTTACAAGGAAACCTTTTTACATGAAATCATTTTACATGAAAACATTTTCCGGAAAATGTTTTACGCAAAACAAACGGAGCCTAAGATGGAAAATTTATTACTCGCTCAGACTAACTAATTTATGACTCACTTGTAATGCTCAGACTAACTAATTCGCTTACTATTTCTTGCCTTTCTAATAATCTTTATCCCATTATTCCTAATCACAATATTTTAATATTATAAATATTCGCTCCATTTCATTTGAAACTTCACTATTTGTTGTGGACATAAAAATAAAGAATACTCCCTCCGTCCCACCAACATTGATATCAAATTTCTGGGCACGAAAATTAAGGAAAAGTAAGTGAGAGAAAAAGTGAAAGAAAATGTTGTGAGTATGAAGAATTAAATAGGAGAGAGAATGAGTGGGAGGAATAGTTAGGAGAGAGAATGTTATGAGTGTAAAAGTGAAATAGGAGAGAGAATGAGTGGGATAAATAGTGAAAATTCCTTTGCTATTTTGGACAGTATCAATTTTGATGGAACGGACCAAAAAGGAAATAAGTATCAGTTTTGATGGAACGGAGGGAGTATATTTTTTTAGTATCATGAGTGAAAAAGTGAGTTGTGAGTGAAATAAGTTGTGATTTACAAGTGAGAGCTACGATTTAAGTATGTGAATATAAATAATGGACTATGTATAATAATATGAAATTTTGGGAAAGAGTGATTGCACAAAGGCTAAGAAAAATTGTGAATATTTCGGATAACCAATTTGGGTTTATGCCTGGAAGATCGACTATGGAGGCAATATATCTTATGAGACAAACCATGGAGAAATATCGGAATCAAAAGAAAGATTTGCATATGATTTTCATTGATTTGGAGAAGGCGTATGATAAAGTGCCAAGAGAGGTACTTTGGTGGGCATTAGCAAAGAAGGGTGTTTCAAATAAATATATATTGATATTATTAAGGACATGTATAATGGAGTTAGTACTTGTGTACAGACTAATGTTGAGAAGACCGAAGAGTTCCCTATAAAGATTGGAGTGCATCAAGGTTCCGCACTTAGCCCCTTTCTTTTCGCTTTGATAATGGACGAATTGGCGAGGTCAGTCCAAGATGATATACCAAAGTGTATGTTGTTCGCAGATGATATTGTGCTGATTGATGAGACAAGAGAGGGTGTTGAAAGTAAATTGGAGTTGTGGAGACACACTTTGAAATTTCGAGGTTTTCGATTAAGCAGAAGCAAGACTAAATATTTGGAGTGTAAATTTAGCAGAGTTGGAAGTAGGGAGGCAGGGGCGGTCACATTTGATGGAAATATTATCCAAGCGTCTGAGTTTTTTTGCTATCTTGGATCAATTATCCAAAAGGATGGAGAATTGGATGGAGATATGGCTCATAGGATTAAAGCAGGTTGGTTGAAGTGGAAGAGTGCCACAGGGTTTCTATGTGATCGCGGCATGCCCAATATATTAAAGGGAAAATTCTACCGCACGGCAATTAGGTCGGCATTGCTTTACGGCACCGAATGTTGGGCCGTGAAACAGTGTCACGTGCATAAGATGAATGTGGCGGAGATGCGTATGCTTCGATGGATGTGCGATCATACAAGAAATGATCGATTGGGGAATGAGATGATCAGAGGTAAAGTAGGAGTTGCGCCCATTGAGGAGAAAATGAGGGAAAATCATCTAAGGTGGTTTGGACACGTGAGAAGGAGACCGAGTGATGCACCGATTAGGAGGCCGAAACAGTGGAGAAATGATAAAATGGCGAGAGGTAGAGGAAGACCCAAACAAACTTGAATTAGAGTAATTGAAAATGATATGAGTTTACTTGGAGCGGATGAAAGTATGGTGTTGAAGAGGCCGGAGTGGAGGGCAAAAATCCATGTGGGGGTTGATTTTTTAATTTATTTTATTATTATTTTATTTATTTATTTATTTTTATTTATTTTTATTTTTATTTTTTGATTTTGATTTTTATTTGTATGTTTATTTATTTATTTATTTTATTTATTTATTTGTTTATTTATTTATTTATTTTTAATTTTTTTTAATTTTTTTTCAACAACATTTTTTCACGATGACATATGAGAATTCATGTTAGTCGACCCCAAATTATTTTGGGACTAAGACTTTGTTGTTGTTGTTGTTGTTGTTGTTGTTGTTGTTGTTGTTGTTGTTGACCAAGGATTTTCTTGCAATTTCAAATTGAAATAAAAAGAGTATATTTTTTGAAACCAAGTTGAATTAATTGAATTGAATTGAATTGAATTGAATCAATCAAAATGATATCCTCACAATAGTATGGTTATCAAAAGGTAACTTTTCCTATTAAATTCTTTAATTTCTTTCTTTTTTTTATTTTTTTTTTTAATTTTGAAGCAATTCCTTCAAGTCTTTTTATTTTTAATTAATTCTTTAAACACTTTTAGGAACCAACTAAAGTGGAATACGAGGTGAAAATGGTTAATTTTAATGTCTAACCCTTAAGATTTAGTCAAATATTAATACCCATTATAAGTTTATTGTTGGAATATTGGGTGAATATTAAGGTGTGAATTGAAAAGCTAAAGGTCTAAAATCGAAAAGACATGACAGTTAAAATTCTTTGAACTGTTCGACCGAGCAAGGCATAAGCCTCGACCGAGCATGACATACCAGAAACAAGCATCCTCTGTTGGCCTCTGCTCGGGCGAGTCACCAAAGTGTTAGAACATGGATTAATAATATGTGTTATTTAATTCCATATGTTATAATCATTTAATAATGTTAAAGTATAGATCAAATATGTAGAATTCCATTAGGTGTAAGTACCATTAAATGATGGGCATAATGGTAACTTCTCACCGCCTTCTTTACGAAAGGGTGTAGTCCTAAATGAAGTGCCCCTTCTCTATCTATATAAAGGCTATCCATCAGCCATTTAGAGACACTTATTCATTCACTAAATTCAGTCACAAATCTTCTCTTTATTCACTAAGAAGATCAAGTGTGGGCACTATCATTTAGAAGATCTACTCTTCCCTACTTCGAAGTACTATTTCCCTACTTCCTTCTTCTACTCAAGAACAAAACTAAGAACAATCATGGAATCACAAGGTACAGTGTGGGCACTATCATTTAGAAGATCTACTCTTCCCTACTTCGAAGTACTATTTCCCTACTTCCTTCTTCTACTCAAGAACAAAACTAAGAACAATCATGGAATCACAAGGTACACGCTTCCGTCTTCTTCTTCTTCATCTTCATCTCCTTCTCTTCTTAATCTAGTTGTGAGTCGATTTATGGTTAATGGATCGTTTATGTTCCAACACAAAGTGCTCGGCCGAGCAACTAGCCTATGCTCGGGCGAGGCACCAATGGTGCTCGGCCGAACAGTTGCTGTCCGTTCAGATTAAAATCTGAACAGGTGCGAGCTTGAAAGGATGTGACTTTTGTGAAACAGTCCCAACTGATCTGGCTTGATATATCCTATATATATAGACCCCTATTCCTTCATTCAGTCATTAAGTAATCCAAAAATTTTTCATCAAATCAAACACAAGAAATCAAATTCTCTCTCTCCCTCATTCAAAGTGTTCTTGATTCGTTTCAAAGAGTTCGTTTTTCATTTCTTAAAAGTTCGAAGACTAAGAGCATGTCTGATTTTTGGTTCGCCCGTCAAGGTTAGTTAAAGTGCAAACTAACTCTTGGTAAAAAGCGTTATATCTTGGGAGACATTCGCCATCGATCCGTTTGCACAATTACGGAGGCGAAATATTGTCTTAAGGAGATTTGCTTCGGCATACCTCGCTTTAATCTCCGTCCTTTTGATTTCCGTATTGAAGATATTTTAACATATACATACAACATTTATAACCATAAAAAGATGAACTTTATAACTAAAATTTGTTAAAATAAATCTTAGGGTTTAACCAAAAATTAAAAACAAAAATCTTGGTGAGTACTGAAATCTACTCGGGTAAATGAATTTGGTGTCTTAACGGTTGGACTACGCATCAATCCAAAATTCTAATTATTATAAGATGTATCTCATATTTTACTATAGCGAAAAACTCATAAAAAACGCGTTTTTTCTAAGCTTATGAAAAAACGTGTTTTACCTTCAACGGGCTCAACGGACGGAGGCTCACACACAGACACCGCTCCCTCCATTGCCGGCCGATCTCCTCCCTAACCTAACCTTCATCAACTGCGGCCTCCTTCACCAACATCAATCCTCCCTTCTCCGGCCAAACCTTCACCCAATTCCATCCCAATCAATCGGCAAAACTCACATCAATTTTTAGGTTTTCCCCAAATTGAACCCTAAATTGCGAATTTGTGTTGAGTCGAATGTAGGAGACGATGACCCTGGAGGCTCGCCGGAGTTGATGAAGACGACAACAAATTATGAAGTCAAGCTCGGCCATTTCCGTTTAGAGAGAGAGAGAGAGTGATTTGCGTTTAGTGAGAGAGAGTTGATTTCCCGTGTTATCTGTGTTATTTATGTGCCCGTGTGATTGATTTTATGTGCCAGTTTTAGTGTAAATTAATGCCAGTTTATAAGCATTTGAGTACCAGTTTGAGAATTTGTTGTATTGGTGGACTGGGTAATTAGATGCCAGTTTATGTGTTTTGGAGTGCCAGTCCATGTATTTTGGAGTGCCGCTAGTGTATAATAGAGTGCCGATCCATATTTTTTGAATGCCAAAGAAAATGATTATCGGTGTTTTTGAGTGCCAAGTGTCCGTGTATTTGAGTGCCGGTGTACGTGATTTTGAATGCCGAGTTCATGTTTTTTGAATGCCAGCTTGTGTTTTTGAGAGCCAAAGAAAATATTAGTGTAACAAAGTGCCGTGTTAGTTGAACAGAGTGCCAGTGTGAAGAGTGCCGGTCATGTATATAAAAAGTGCAGTGTAAAAGTGCCGGTGCTTAACAAAGTGCCGTTGTCGCTACACCGGCACTTTGTTAAATTGGTACTCGGCACTTTTTCACCGGCAATTTGTGATACATGAATCCCAAGCACTTTATCACACTGGCGTTTGTTAAACGACACCGGCATAAACGGGAAATCGCAATTACAAAAATGCCACCGTTTATTTTGAACATGGTTGCCAGTATTTACAAAATTGCCACCGCTTAATTTGAAAACACGTTTTTTCATATCTTAAGAAAAAACTAGTTTTTCATAAGACCAACTCTTTACTATAATAGTAAAATGTATAATTCATATTACTATAATGTTTTCGCAAGTAAAATATAATCTATTTACAATTATTATATTTATTCAACCTCATTTATCATACTCGCACACTTAATTGCGAGTCTCACTATCAAATAATATCTCACTTTTCATACTCACAATCATTTTTCACTTGCAATATTTTTTATTATATACAATTTCTTCTTAATTTTCGTGCAATCTCAATTTTGTGATTTTGACTATGAGTGTCAGCGATTTGGCTTGAACTGCGATTTGAGATCAAACTGAACCAAATCATGCAAATTGATTTGATTTTTAAACATTAGTGGTTCAACTTCAACTTGGTTATGTTTGGTTTAGGGTTTGACCCTTTCAAACCAAACCAAACTGCATAATCAAACTGCAGATCGAAACCGTGAAATCGTGAATATGCACCGTCAATTTCTTTTGTAGGATAACTAGTATTCGTGTGCCCGTGCCAATGGCACGGGTCAGTACAAAAAATTAGTGAAGTAAAAAAAAGGATAGTGCAACAATATGATATTTTAGCAAATATGCAAATCAACCCATTGGATCCCCAACATACTTCTTCCAATATGTCTATCATTGCATTGTACCAAACATATGTAGAGACTTGTTTCTAAAAGCACCCGAGGATTTAGTTTGTCAAGCTGAACCACCAGTTCTCCCAAGAATTTATAGCCTGACCCATCTTTCGCATGGAAATTTACAGGGGACCCACATTTAAAATAAAATTAGATATTCATACGAAGGAAAATTAGAATGAAACAAAAAGGTAAATACTGACCTTTTTGTGAGATAATGCTGAAGAAATAAAAAAAAATCTTTACCTAGGAGTTGAAAGAGAGCAAAAACACACTTGAGTTTGTCATTGTAAACCTTCAGAATTGATATGGAAGCAACCTTAAAAAAAAATCATAATAAATTTGTCTAGATATTTGACACCGAAAGTAAAATCACCTTCCACTATTGCTAAATAAGATTGACAAAATACAATTTTATTATTATAACCAAAAAGAAAATTATAAAAATGAAAGTAAAATCACCTTCCACAATATTGCTAAATAAGATTGACAAAATACAATTTTATTATTATAACCAAAAAGAAAATTATAAAAAAAAATTATGATTTCAATATAACTATCCAAATTACATAATTCCAAACCTACACACTTTCCTCTTTCCCCTCAGCCCCTCTCACCCCACCCTCTTTCATGTAACCTCAAACCCGCTCACTATCCTTTGAGTTACAGTTTTTCAAATTTTCAAGACTACTATAGAGAAACTATGCACTAAAATAGTACACTATCGAAAATAAAATCTTGATCAAGCAGCAATTATTTTGAGTGCCTTCAATAACAAAGCTAAGTACAAACATGAAAAAAATTTGCAAATATTTATGAATAACAATAGCAAGCTCACCTTATAAGATATCTCCCCAAACTTCTCAGTATTTTCAAGAAATTCTGACTTGGTGAATCAAAGTCCTCATTCTAAACCTGAAGTATGTGTTACATAGTGCATGAAAAGATCACATACGGCCGTCAATGAGATTGAGTTGGTGTCCCATGACTGAAAAGAAAACTCTTATTAGATAACATTATGAAGAAAAAAAAAAGTAAAAAAGCGTTTCGGGACAGTTTTTTACAAAAAAAAAAAAGACATTCATTTAGGAAGGGGAGTACCATTTGTAGTAATGGGACAATTTTTTTAGGGAGAGACCAAAATGGAGAGTATAGATTCTTCAAGGGTTATGGTTGAGAGTATGACCGTAGTTCACTTGAGTCTTGTTCATTTATATCAACACAAAAGTTTACAAACTTCAACGAATTAGGGTTTCACATCTGAGGTTTTAATGCAACAAAAGTTCATATAGATCTTGTTCATTTCTATCAGCACAAAACATACCAACTGGCCTTGACAGTGGTGATAAAAAACTGTGAACCATTAGAATCCGGCCCTGAATTTGCCATGGACACCACACCTGCAACAAATTATAACTTCAGAAACCCAATACCAAGAAACTAATTGGACACTGGAAGCCTCAATGGATTCCAAGGGACCCAAAAAAGTTTATTGTGCAGCAAAGTAGATGATGAAACTAAAGGTAGTAAATCGCTGGAAATGTTCAAGACCTGGGTGGGAGTGCTTTATCTTGAAATTTTCATCCCGAAAGGTACCACCATAAATAGACTTGTTCCCTCTTCCATTTCCATTAGGAACTATGTACAGGCATATGGAGTAGGCCTGCCAAGCATATCAGACCAAAAGTCAGGAATTAAGTTCCCAGAAGAAGAACGGATAGAGGGGCCAGTGCATTCAGACTGTATGACAGACCGACTTGTATAGGAACAAAAGTTACATCTTATAGTAACATGAGTTATATCATATAGTATATAGTAAGGTTTTCCGAACTGTACAATCAAACTGTACATGCCCCAAATTCGAAAATAAAATAGCCGAAGCCAATTTCTAGATTACATACCCGATCACCAATCGCTTTGCCATCTCTCCATGCTGAAAAAACAATTAAAAAACAGAAATACGTCAAAAATGTATATAGCGAAAGAGCAGGATCATAGATCAATGAAAGAGGAAACGTACGGAGGGAAAGGGTGCCAGAGTCAGCTAGGGAGTCGTTGAGCAGAACACCGATAATGTCAGTCGAGTTATCCCAGGTGTAATACGTCGTATAGTGATTAATTCCAATGAAATCCAGCGATCCTTTGAGAAGTGCAGACTGAACTTTTGAGAAGGTTGGCAACCTATCTCCTACTCTACTTCTCATTATGCTTGGATAGTCCCCAAACATCAATGGATCAAGAAACCTGCATTTATCAAATCCGTATATCAGGACATATAATCTTAACCAAAAAAATGTTCCCTGACCCAATGCACACACAAACCGCCGCATGTGCAATTGAACTGTATAGCAATCCGACTTGTATAATATATGAGTTACATCTTATAGTAATTAACATGAGTTGCATCTTATAAGAATAAGAATGGCCTAATTATATCAAAATTTGCTCTTGGTCAAGAGCAAATTTTGATAAAATTTTGTCATTCATTTTGGGACGGAGGTAGTACATTTTATCGGTGTGAGATAACATGAGTTACATTCTATAGTAAGGTTTGTCGGACTGCTATGCAGGCAGACAGCATAGGCCTCAAATTCCAAATATTTACCATCCCAGTTGAAATTCTTGAGCCCTTTGTGCAGCTTGAATGTCCTCCGTGTTATTGGTTCCAGGTTCATACCAGTAGGCATTAAATGCTAACCCAACGGACCCTTTTTGCGTAGGCTACAAATTAAACCAAACAAAGTGGTCCGTATTAAGGCGTCCTTAAACAAAGTAGACAAAGAAATTGGGTACGTGTCAATTAATGCACTACCTTGTATTTCCTACGGTAAATATCTACTGCAGCTGCATGAGAAAGGAGGGTATTGTGTGCTACAATGTATGGCTCAGTAGCAGAGTTTCCAGCCCCGCAGACAAAGTGAAGTAGTATGGAGCACCTTCCGGGTGCCTGAAGTCCTACATCATAGCCTTGTACTGCAAACGTTTGGGGCTCGTTAAATGTCATCCAGTGTTTAACTCTATCTCCAAACTTCTCAAAACATGTCTCCGCGTAAGTTGCAAAATCTTTTCTGTGAAATGAAAAAGATCACATGAATATATACGATGAAAATGGGTTATTATGAGTTGGATTAAGTGGTATATACTTACACAATACGGCCATTGAGCCATCCATTGTAGCTGTCTTCCAGATCTTGAGGAAGGTCCCAGTGATAGAGGGTCACATAGGGCTCAATTCCTGCATAGATTTGATAAAAATGTAATAAGAATTGCTTTTATGCAGAATTTAAGTTAGCATACATCACAAAAATATTACTTACACCCTCATCCCAAAATGACAGTCCATCTCTCATTAAAAATAAATAAAAAATTGTCTAGAAATCCATTTTAAGGATATTATTACATTCTCCTTTACAAAACATCAGTTTCCAATATATACTTGTAATGATGCAAGTCTATAGGGAGGATAGTAAGAGCACTAATGTTTATTTGCAACTAAAACTGCTTAAAAGTCAACTGTCTCTCAAAGTCAAATGTGGACAATCGTTTTGGAAGGGAGAGGGTAAAACATTTATTCGACGTGGGAGAGAGAAGGTGAGGATTGGAAAGAGCATGGCACCATTGGCTAGTAAAGAATTGATGAGTTTGTTGTAATGCTCAACTCCAGCCTGATTGATTTCCCCAGTTCCATCTGATATATAAAAAACAGAACACCATATATCAGAACCTTTAACATGAATTCCTGCATTATATAAAGAACAGAACACCATATATCAGTTTTTAAGTAAAAGGAAAAACAGAATTCGCAAGCAAACAAACGCAAAAAAAACCTAGCACAAATTAACACTTTACACAAAAAATCAACATCAATAAACACACACACACACACACTGATAATCAAACAATCGTTACAAAAATATCATCAAATGAGTAAAAACGATAAACGTAAAAACAGTAGGTAAAAGGGTCCAAACCAAAGACTTAAGAGAGAATCGAAAGCGAGTTAACATACCTGAGAAAAAAGGGTGCCGCTAATTTGAGTCGGAGAAGGGAGAAACTTTGAGTGATGATTGACGATTTGCAACTGAGGCAGAAGAATTGCGTTTGAGGAAGATGCAAGAGTGGATGGTAACCGACCGTGAAGAGCTCTGAGTCGGAGAAGGGAACTCGATCTCCAACGGTGGGGGGGGGGGTCGCCGGAGAGATGAAGTAGAGAGAGAAACAGAGAGAGAGAGAGAGGTGAAATATCATCCTTGTATTGTATTATAGATATGCACCATTGATCCTTAGAAAACCTAAATCATGTGATTATGTTCGATTTGAGCCTGATCCATTAAAATCAAACTAAATCAAATTGTAGAATCAAATGCATAGCAAAATTGTGAAATTCTAAATATGTACCGTTAACTTCCTTTGGAAGATAATATGCACCATTGATTTTAGGGCTTAGTGGTAGAAAGAGAGATTTTTGAGTATGTGGCAGCCATATCAACAGGAGAAATAGGAGAGGAGAATGTGTTAACCGCTCTATGCCTATGAAGCAGTTTATCCGTAAAGTTTGTTCCTTCTTTTTTTTTTCTTTTCAAATTGATCATTTTGCTTTAAATAAACAGTATATCAAAAATTATAACATAATTGATTCACTTCGACTATATTTTTATAAAAAATTTGTTAGCCTTGTGCAATTCAAAAATTATAACATAATTGATTCACCATTAGGATATTATCAATATAGTATTTAAAAATTGCATAGGTATAAACTTGGGACTTTCATAAAATTACAAAATTTTGGTCAAAGTTCGATCATTATAATACTTCCTTCGTCACAGAATAAATGTGTCACAGTTGACTTGTCAACATTTTAAAAGAAAATGTTTTATTAATTTGTAAAATGATAAAATTGCACTAACCTACTTTCCTTATTGAAAAATGTGACATTTATTTTGAGACTAACCAAAATAAAAAGTGCGATATTTATTCCGAAACAGAGGAAGCAAGTAGTTAAAATGAGATTTTCGTTTAGTATTCGGAATTGACCAAATTTAAATTTGCTCGTGATCAAGAATAAACTTGATTATTTATTTTCCGAATGCCCAATTTCTATAAAAGATCTATAGAAGAGACAAACTGCAATTTAAACAACAAATCAAGTCTGTTCCAGCAGAAGAACACAATCAGAACCACTGAATATGAGAAACAAGAAAGGAAAAAAATAGACATATTTGTTCATGCTATTAATACATGTCTATTGGATGCAGGCAAACCTTCTCCTGAAGATATCTAAATATCTGAGGAGCAAAAGAATTAGGTTTGTCCACAGATTTTATACACATTCTTGCTACTGCTAAAAGACCTTCAAGCTCTCTAGAGTCGTAATTACATCCAAGATCTGGGTCAATCATATTACCAATGGATCCCCGGGATCGAGATTGTCTTACCCAATTGATTAAATCAACTTCTCCTCCCTCGTCTGACGACTGACCGGTTATTAGCTCGAGAATCAGTAAACCAAGCTGATATAGTACGATTCCGCATACTTGCCCTTTAGTTTCTGTGAGAATTAAGAAAAGCGGGAATGGAAGCGATAAAAGAGGATATAAGGTATTTTGAATTTGTTTAATTTCATTTTTTAACCACCGTACTTTACCCTGACTTTTACTTCAACCGCTATACTTTTTTTTTTTTTTGCCACAATACGTTTATCCCCCAAAATATCCATCAAATTCCCGTGTGAAAAGAGGATTTGTTTGGTACTTTAATTTTAACATTATCCCCCTTTGCCCCCAAAATATCACACCATCCTCCCTGTATCACATTTCAAGCAATAGAAGCATTAAAAAAAACATAAGATCACTGTATTGACAAAGAGGAAAAAGAAAGGAAAAACAAAAACACATTCGTAATTTCAATATGCAGATCAAGTTTACTATCACCAATGTCATACTCCCTTTGTCCCTAAATGATTGTCTATTTTCAAGAAATTTTGTCCAAAAAAATGTGTCATTTTTGTAAAAAACTGTCCTAAAAAAAATTCGTTGGTCACTTTATACTTGCAATACTTAATGTTTGGAAACTGGAAAACAAGAATATTTATGCATCTTTTGACGCGCCCCGAACCGTGGTCCTACTTGGCCAACGCCCCAAACACGCTCTGAAGACGCCTTTTAAAAAAAAAACTTTTCAAAATGTCCTTTATAAATTTATCACTTTCAAAACCTGTTTAATATAAAGGACTTCAATCACAAACCATTTAAGGAAGAACCATTTACAAACCATACATAATTTCTTTACAAACCAAGGAACATAGTTCCCAAATAAAAATATTTACAATCCTTAAAAGTTTGCAAAATAAGGACAACATCAAGTCTAGGATACTACCTCAAGGTTATACATTTATATAATGTAACCTTACAAAATACCTTTCTCAAAACAATCCCAACTAGGCGCCCTCTCGGTGCTCAACGTGTCCTAGCCCCTGGCTCGGCTCTATCTAAGAAAGCAATAAAAAGACGGGGTGAGAATAATCTCAGCAAGTTATTATATATACAACAATATGATATGCAATCACATTATGAAAACATATAACAACCAATCATCATATATATCACATTCTTATATATATATATATATATATATATATATATATATATATATATATATATATATATATATATATATATATATATATAGTGCATAATGTAACACTTAGAAGGATACGGAGCCAAGGTTTCATCCTCAAAAGGATATCACGATCCAATCAGCAACAGCAGCCGAAGAAGCGGTTCCGGAACCCAATCACATTAACAATCAACGGGACTATGACACAAAGTCATACCCAATGTGCAACTAGACATCACCCTAAAAAGGGAAGCTAGCCCACTACCCAAACCATGGCCAATGGATGGGCAACTTGGGAACCAGTGTATGGATTATAACGAACTCGGCTCAGTGCCATTATAATCACATAACACTGCCCACCAATCACATACCAGCTGGACTTTAAACAGAAGCACAGTACTAAATACTTGCTTACAATAAACGATGATTCCAAAATAGGGAACCATACTAATATATCATATCAAAATGATAGCAACATGATAACAAGTATCAACTAAAAGTAGCACTAAGGCTAACCATCCTTGAACCAATTAAATGAGCTTAGGATTCCAAAGTAGGGAACCATAATCAAACACATCATAAAGATGTCAAACCAATGTAGAAAGTGCAACACATAAGGTATACACATGAATAATAACCATTCAAGGATGTAACTTCAATCATATGATGATAATAAACAAGTTAGGTTCCAACATACTTTAACCAAACATTTAAACATCTTCCACTTATCACAATTGGGATGTAAAGACATCATGTTATTGTTCATATGTTGTACTTTGATCTCAGTGTCCAATTGGTTGAAATCTATGTTCTAAAATTGAATTTACATTGCTTTGAAAACAGTTCAGCAAAACAGGGTAGTGCCCGACTCGTACCCCATGGAACGACTCGTGCCCGACTCGTGACCCATAAACACCCTTCAGAATCAGTCGTCCAAGCTGGGGCACGACAAGGCATGATTGATAGGCACGACTCGTGCCATCAGCATAAACTTCAGAACAGAGTTGCAACATGATAACAAGTATCAACTAAAAGTAGCACTAAGGCTAACCATCCTTGAACCAATTAAATGAGCTTAGGATTCCAAAGTAGGGAACCATAATCAAACACATCATAAAGTTGTCAAACCAATGTAGAAAGTGCAACACATAAGGTATACACATGAATAATAACCATTCAAGGATGTAACTTCAATCATATGATGATAATAAACAACAAGTTAGGTTCCAACCTACTTTAACCAAACATTTAAACATCTTCCACTTATCATAATTGGGATGTAAAGACATCATGTTGTTGTTCATATGTTGTACTTTGATCTCAGTGTCCAATTGGTTGAAATCTATGTTCTAAAATTGAATTTACATTGCTTTGAAAACAGTTCAGCAAAACAGGGTATGGCACGACTCGTGCCCCATGGCACGACTCGTGCCCGACTCGTGACCCATAAACACCCTTCAGAATCAGTCTTCCAAGCTGGGGCACGACAAGGCATGACTGATAGGCACGACTCGTGCCATCAGTAGAAACTTCAGAACAGAGTTGCAACATCAGCCAACTCACACGAATTTGTACCAATTCCATTTGTCAACTTACACAACCATTTCAAACTCCAACTTCAGTGCATGCATTCCAATATGACCTCAAACTCTTTTCAACAACCCAAAACCATTACTTTACCAATTCAACACACACCCAAACCATTTTTCCATTTACTCAAAACCATCTCATTAGTTCAATATACACCAAAACATTTCCATTCAACAAAAGCCATTTTCTTCCATTTCCAACTTCTATAAATTAATCCAAAAATCATATTTTTCCATTAAACAACAACAATATTCCCATCTACACAAAATGAACATAAAATTCAAGAAAATATAATAACTTACTTGGAAAATAATATGAAAACTTAAAAACTTTGATCGGATGAGATTGTTCCCTTCTTCTCCCGAACTCAACGAAACGGACGGAACGTCGATTGGATTTTTCTAGAATTAATTGTAGATTTTTAAGTAGAGAGGTTAGGGTTTGGTTTTTAATACCATGGATGAGCGGAAGGATTGTTTTAGTTAGTATGAAAGCTTCTTCATTATTCCATGGAGATAAACATAAGACTTTACACTAAGGCTCCTCCAACTTTTAACCCATTCCTTCATTAAATCCTTTAAGTTATACCATTTACACTCAAGCACCTCAAGCATTATAATGAAATGTTTAATTAATTTTCCAACTTATCAATTCACTACTCTCTCCTAATATTTCTATTTACACATTAAATAATTATTTTGATTGTATTCATATAATATAGAATAGCATATAAGTTATAAAATACTAATTAACACATAAATGCTACAAATCAAATGCAACATATTATAATATAAAATGCACTCCAAATATATGATTTAAGCACGACTCCAAATAAAACCTAGGATTAGGGTCGTGACATCTTTGACATTTAATTGTACAAAAAGTAAACATTTCCAGAATGTCCCCTAAATGAAATTTGGACATTTATTTAGGGACGGGGGGAGTTCTAGAAACATACAAGTCTATTAATTGTCATTATGTAAATGAAGACTTTCCATTTCACATTATTTATACCAACAGATATACTTAGGAGTTCGATACACCCCCTCCCAAAAAAGTACCTATCTCCTAGCTGGGCCAACTACTATTATGAATTTGCTGATGACATCCCTGATCCTTAAAAAAATTTAAGAGCTTTGTCGTTCAGAGATAACAAATTTCCTAATCCAAACCCAATAACAATTACAGCAAAATTCATCATGGTCACTCTTGGCTAAAGATGTACAACATGTTGTTCATCTGTTTGGCATGTACCATTACTCTTTCAGTTTCTATAACACCAGGATCACCTCCAAATGCTTGATGCATAAAGAGAATCTGGCATGTGCCTAGGAGTTGCCTAAGCGTCAATCCAATGCCACTGAGATATGTGCTTTAAATAACATATGGGTGTGCATGTGTCACTTATCTGTTATCTGAAGGCAGACTATGCAGGTTAGTCAAAAATGGAGATGAGGCAACCTTGTATGGTATAGTTCGATGACATTTTAATCGTAAATATGGAATAAGATGCATAACTTTCTACCATGAATACAGTCTGCAATTTGGACCGGAAGTAAAATTTCAGCAAAACATGGAAATTTAAGAGTATCTGCCATTGTGGCATTTTAGTTCATCTCATTGAAAGTACTAAAGAGCATTCACCTCTATTTCTTTCACATGAGCCTCATTTTCAAGTTGTTGCTGAAGTTTCTGTTCTTCCGTTTGGCTTTCCAGGGAAAGACGAACACGCCTAGCTCGTACACGATCCTGAACCCTCACCAAAGCTTGCCAGCGACGTAGAATAATGGCAGTTTGCTTTCTCACAGCATGGCCCCTAACAAGAGCTTGAAGCCTTACCAATCCTTTCACTGCTCGTAGAGCTCGCCTAGCCTGACAATCATCACTAACACATTTCAAAGCACTGCATGGACCAAAAAATTAGAAACAAATAGATGCATAAGAGTAACAACTACAGCAGGCCATAAATTATCACTTAGCATTCATAAAGCATTTAATTTTTGTCTTGACTTAAAAAGAGTTATTAAGTATGGGTTACAACATCTGAGGTCAATAGAGGCACTGCAATTGGATTTGAGATCATAGTCTCTCTTACTGCAAAGGTGAACCAATTGTCATGTTTACCATCACGAAATCTCACTTGATAGAGAAGATTTATCGATGCCATGATGTGCAGAAGTTCCAATCCAAAAGATTTGCCAATTCTCAAACAACCTTATCAGTAAGAGATGTCTTTTAAGGGAAATTGTCTTCGAGTCTCAGAGACGAGATATGGGTCGCTTAATTTATTGTTTAATCTCTTTTCTCTTTTTTCATAAGTATATTTTGTTAAATAAAACTTACTTTCTCACAATACACCTGGAATTCCCAATTATTTTGTTAAATGAAACTTTTGCTACAAGCAATTAGTTGGTATTAGGACCATGATTATTAATGTTGAATATTTACCATGAGTACTCATTTGGCGATTAGCTTCATACTTATTTTGTTGGCAAGTAACCAGAAGTAATCTTCATTCGAGAAAATCACCTAAAGTAGCCTGTTTTCTTAATTTAGTCTTTATAAGGCTTTCTTAAGCTTGTAATTGGAATCTAGTAATAGTTGTTTCAACAACAATCATTAATGCCCTATCTTTCTTAGAAAAATGTTCCTGGTACATATTAAATTATAGTTCTTTAATGGTTCTATTAGCCAAATATATGCTCAGTTTACCAAGTCCTATTATACCGCAAAAATCATTTTTGATAACAGCTGTAACATGGATATTAGGTGAGTAGAAACTAATATGAAGATTCAGAGCTTAGTCCATCAAAGATAAGTAAAGAAAGTTATCATGAAGGAAAAACAAAAAGTTTATTGTGATTAATGTGTAGGGTGGTACTGATGCAGTTAAACAACAAGAAGATGCTCCCTTTGTTCTATTCAACAAGTTCACTTTCCATTCCTTAAAGTCAAAAGACTCAACACTAGACTAAATCAAAACAAAACTTAACATACCATAAGATTATTGTAGTAAATAAAATATCATTTAAAAAATACATCGATAATGCTATAATTTGCAACTTCTATGAATCTGTAAACAGAAATACATTTATCTAAATCATTGATCAAAAGTTAATCAACTTGACCAAAAAATCAAAGGTGAGCTCTATAGTCAAAATGGAGGGAGTATGTGCCATCATAAATGCCTGAAATAAATGATAAATGGACATTAATTAACTTAATAAGATGCTTTGAGAGAGTGTGTTAGTATCATCTTACATTTAAGGGTTTTCTAGTATATCAGTATATGTTTGAGAAACCTAGATGTAACTTGCAAAATCAAAAGCATGTATATTACCAAGCTTCTAAACCACTTTAGATACGGCTTCATAATTCTCTTCTCTCAAACATGGTAGCAGCGCAGGATCTTTCTAATTTCTTTCACTGGTAAACCCTAATTAATCTCATATTTAATTTGATTTTCTTTTATAATTCCAGCCCTTTGCATGACATGATCTGATATACATGTACACTGTATTTGACACTACTAGAGATTGTTCAGATGAAGGTTTAGGTCACCAGTGACTATGCGACCCTTGTTAGAGGAGGCGGCTCAACCAAGGAGTGGTCCAGACAGCTCTATCCTGCACAGGCTAGTTAGTTGTCCTGATATGGTTCCAATAGGGTAGAGTGTTCAAATAGCCTTGATTTGGAGCAGATCTAACAGAAGTAACTAGTTACCGGAGTCGCATGGGACAGACGACCACATCTGCGTCATAAAAGCCCCCAAGGCCCCAACTGCTGCTGGGAAAATAGACCACAGGCCAGCGGGTCTGCCAGAGTTTAGTCACCGGAGCAGTCCAGTCAGTTCGCCCGCCCCTGCACATTCTATCCATGATCTATAACAAGTTTATTCATGATAAATAATTGTGAAGACTCATTTCTGTCAATCCACTATGTCTTTTTGAGATCATATCATGAAAGAATTATCAATGGAAATTAGGAGCCTTCCAGACCTTATTACTTTGAGGTGGCCTTGAAACCCACAGTATGTTCTAGTGTCTGTTTCTAAAAGCTCAAAATTCATAGTCAATTTGATCAACTGTCTACCACAAGTGTAAAAAGTTTCTTTCATCTCCCTAAGTTTGTGAAGCACCATTATATTTCTTATTTTCCTAGAGTTAATAAGGGTTTAGCTTATTCCCCATTTATGTACTCAATTCGGACGTCTTTGGGCTCTAGCCTAGTTGTTTCTTCCATGGATTATCATTATTCTGTTGCACTCGTGGATGATCACTCCAACTTTACTTGGATTTATTTAATGAAAAATTGTTCCCTGTAGTTTAGAAGATTTTTATGATTTTAGTTTCTGAAATCTAACTTATTTTGTCACCATCTAAAAAGCTTATTTTTCATGTCTCCCGTTCTACAATTTCCCATCAGTCATATTGAGTCTGATTTTAATGCCTGGATCTGATTAAAATGTTTTTTGCAACAATACTTTTAACAACATGTTTCTTTCCGGGGTTCTGGCCACTAATTTATCCTACCTAAATGCCCTATTTCAGTCTCTGAATCCTTGGATAATGAATAAAACCCACAAGCAATTACTTCATCAGAACACATTAGGCCTCCACCCCCATGAAAGACCTCCTTCCATTTATGGGAGATGACAAGTCCAGGAAGAAAGTTTGACTACCAACTATACTCGAATTATCCTACATTTAATTACAATTTCCCTTTGAGAAGTTTAGCATTCACCAGAGGACTACATATAGGAATGAACAAGTACGAGACCGTAACCTCCTATTCATTATCCATGTCCCTGATTAACAGGCTGCATAAGAGTTCATTCAGATGATTAAGCCTCATAAGAGAACTTAATATGCAATATAACAGATACCCTGTTCCAACTGATCACCATTTAGACACTTACACGTCAACTCAATGAGAGCACATATGAGCTTGAAATGGAAAATGATAAGTAGAAAGAACCATGGAAAATTAATTGGCTTGTCAACATGAGTACTAATTCTAAACAAACTTTAAAGTTACTAATGCAAGATGGATCATTATGCACTTGTGCATACAGGTGCTAGCGATATTATGATCCAGATCTATCATGTAGACATATCAGCTCATAATTGAATAGCAAGGATAAATAAAAAAGGAATGGAGCTCTTTCAGCATGACGAATGAGAAAAGAAAAATAAAAAGCCTTGAACAAGAGACTGGGATCCACAACACCGTTCCCGGTTGAGTTGGAACACTAACTAGATAATATATATCTAGAACCACATGCGGACAGTTAAAAGAAGAAGCAAGGAGATTTGGTACCAAAAATCCTCGTAAAGCTGTTTGAATGCGTGTAGCTGCCAATTTTTCTCTCATACTCTGTTCCATTTTAGATGAATCTCGCACTTGAAGTGAACTGGATGGGGAATCACTAACATCTTGGAATGAGCGGCGGTTGGCATCTTCAACGGAATTACCAGCATGTCGATCGAACTCATGATTAAATACATCATGTTCAAACTCAACGGATTGCTTTCTCCTATGCCAAAACTTTCCGGTGAGCCCCATTTTCTGCATGTTCGAGCAAATAAAAAGCAATAAGAATGATGACGTAGGAGTGGGCAACTACTTTATTATTAAAATAGCTTGTCAATATGCAGACTCAGAAAGCTCTCACACCCTTCCTCCCTATCGACAGTTGCTTGCACTTGCAGAGAAGACATACCAACAGATAGATATACAGATGCAAAAGAATATCAGGCCAAAACTCAACCCTGAACCACCCAAGAGCATATCAAATATACATCATGTTAAAGTCTCTAAGCTGAAAATATTTGAAGATGTTTCATAATCCGTAAAATTGGTTTGGAAGCCTTATACGAACAAAGTGGGACAAAATGTAAAAACTAGACATGAATAAAAAAAATAAAAAGCGATTAAACATGCATAATACAAACACATAAAGTCAACAAACAAAAGAAAAATAATGTATGGATAGAGATACAAACATTTTCATCTTTCGCTGAAGATTGGGACTTTTCTAGTTTCTTATATCCAACTAATGCTTTCATCCATTTTCCAGAAACGCCCATGAGTCTAACCACCTTAGCTCAACAACCTCTGAACCTGCCACATAAAAACCTTTACATATCAGAAATATGGCATACACGAACTTCGTTACTATAAGTATTGTCTCAAAGGGAGGGGTAATTCAGATTTCTGAAGAGTTAAATGTCTAGTAAGTAAGATTAAAAGGATTAGTTAAGCTGGGTGCGGACTACAAAAGACCCGTTTCCAATTTCTCATTTCAAATATCAGACTGCAATCAACTTAAAATCACCCAAATCCCAAAACAAACACATTACAAATTCCTTAGATGAGGAATAGAAAAAGACAAAGGGAAATTCAAAATTGAACGGAACATGAAATTATTTAGTAATTAAACTGATTATTGCCAGGAATTTGATCTCAAGAGTTGTTCACCAACTCAATTAACTCCCTCAATTCTGTACAAAATGACCCTAACCAAGCTCAAATAAAACCAAACTTGGGAGTTGTAAACTAACCTGAGCTAATTTCAAAACATAAATTCAACATAAAGTATAACAAATCAAACATGGGCAGATCAGAAAATTCAAATTCTAACATTCACAAGAACATTAGTTTGATTGTAGAATATAAAAACGCGAGAAGTTAATTGAATGATTGAAGAGAAAGGGAGACAACCTTATTTTTCTTCAGCTTTAGTGGACTGTAATGGTGGATCTAATCAATCAATCAGTCAACAAAAGACAAAATCAACAACTCCGAGCTAAGAACAACGATCTGATTCGAAATTTCAGAGATTCTCGCGCACACACTGATATTCTCTCTCACTAGATTTTGTTCCGGCGAGCTTCACTTGTCAGTCTCGGTTTTGCCAACACGACATATTGTTGTCCTCGATAAACAAAATGTGTTAAGAGTTTTTTGGGTCCCGCAATATTTGAATCAGTCTCTTAATATTTTAATATATTTCTTCCGTCTCAAATTTATTATTACTTGTAATTTATAATGTTAAAAAAATACATACATACATACATACATACATACCTGCATGCCTGCATGCATGTCTGCATGCCTGCACGCACGCACGCATGATGCATGCATGCATGCATGCATGCATGCATATATATATGTACATATATATATACATATATATATATATACATATATATATATATATAAGTGTTCCATGATATCGAAGCACCCTACCGTCGGCTGCTAAACCCTCCCATCCAGGTAAGACATATATAAATTGCATATCTTGTGATCACACCCCTAACACATTTGTCGCAATCTCATTCTTTCTTGTTATGTACCTAGGCTTGTCTTCCAATGGAACTATACACTTTATGTACGTCCCGTCTAAAACTCCTAAGCAATTCTAGCACCAAAAAACACAAACACAAAAAAAGAAAAAAGAATAATCATTATATATATTCATAAAAAATTATATAAATTATGGACGATTTATTTAAATTATGTAAAATATACCTTAAACCATTTCCATCTACTATCTGTAGTCTTCGGGCACAGGTTCAGGTTTCTTAAGCAATGTTGAATGTAATCTTAAAACCGCGTTGCAAACCCAAGTGAAGTGTCTACTAATGGTTTCTCCAGAACGATGAAAGTTGCATGTTATGACCCGATTTTTTATGTTATGAGCAATAATGTGAAGAAGCATGGCAACTTGTTCCTCAATTTTCATGTTCCTAGTAGCTTTTAATCCTCCTAACGTATCAAGCATGTCACACAACTTGAAGAAGCACCTTCGAGTCATCCTTAGTTGAGATAAGGCTCTAGCAAATGGTTCCCTCTCCCAACCTCCCCACTTGGTGGGGAGCGCTTGGCGCACATGGGTTTGCCCTTTCCCTATCTAATACATGGTTTATTCATCTTGTGTTTGAGTATGAACGCACATGCCACCTCAAAAAACCACCCAGCAACTGACATGACTTCAATCCAAAATAGAAAGATCAACGCATTTCTCTTCATCTTACGTTTCCTTGTTGTTAAACTAAGTCGGGCCATATTTCCTGCCAATTCGACCATATAAATTATAATGAAACATCAGTGTATTACCTTGTTGTTACACACACATACACAGAGGTTTATCAAAATTTGCATTTGAAATTAAGCATTAAATGAGCACAAAGAGATTCAAGAGCAAAGAGGAATTAGAAAAAAGGATAGATTCAAGAACAATATTCAACCATATCAGTGTATTACCTTTGACAACCCCCAAATCAATTCACCAAAACCACTGTTAGACGTCTAAAATTTCAATGGGAAACTACCAACACAATGCACATAGCAATACCAACACTTAACTCAAAGCAACTAAAATTGTACCTCAACTTTGGGGTTTGGACAGAGTTGCTGCCGGAAAATAGCCGGAATATGCTGTTGGTCGTACGGACCAGTTGCGGGAGGCGGAGTTGCTGCAGAGAGGCTCTGAACTGTGAAGTCCGGTGATGTTGCAAAGAAACCCAGGAGAGAACAATCAGAACAGACGGCCGGAAACTCTGCAATGTGGGCGGTCGGAAAAGGACGAGGCACTGCAGGCGGAAAGCAGCGGATTGAGTGGTGGTCGGCGCGGATTAGAGAAGACAACCGGAGGAAAGGTTGCAATGGTGCGAGGAAGAGGATGGGCTGCGTAGGCGGAGAGAAAAGTGTGGGTTTCAAATAGGGTTTGTGATTTGTGTCCCTCCGTCCCAACAGGTGCTTCACCCTTTTGCGTGGGCACGCAAATTATGAAAATGTGAGAAAAAAAAAGATTGTAAGTGTAATTTGAAAATAAGAAAGAGAATTAGTGGAAAGAATAGTAAATTATAATGGTGTTGTGAGTATTAAAATAATGTAGAAGAGAATGAGTGGAGAAAATAGTAAAAATTCTTTGCCCAAAAAAAAAAGTGAAGCTTCTGACGGGACGCCCTTTTAGGTAATTAGTGAAGCTTTTATTGGAAATGAGGGAATATATGATTTGGATTGTGGACATAACAGTAATTTGGGTTAGAGTACGATGGAATTGAGCATTTCTCTCAATTTTTTGATGGAATGACAAATTCCTTCATTTGATTTGATGAAATTGGACATTCTATTGAAATGAAAAATGTAGAAAAAATTAAATAAAACCTGTCAAAGAAATTGGTCAAACGAAATTGAACATTCCATTGCCTCATTTTACCACGAACCAAATGGAGCTTATTGTTGTAAGAAAAAAAAGTCTTCAGAAATTTATAGAGTAGTGTGTTGGAATATTTCTATTCTATTATACCCAATTCATACCCAGTCTTGAAGAAGTAAGAGAAAATAAATAAAGGCGGAAGCGTAATACCTGACGAATTCATGTATGCCTTGATGTTGAAGACAAGAAGAAGAAATAAGAAGGGAGAAGTAGTTCTTCTAAATGATAATGCCTTCACACTTTAATCTCAGATTATGGGGAGAGAGTATATCAATATTATGTGTCTTTCTAGGCTGATGAAAAACCTCTATATATAGAAAACCAAAGGACATTTCATTTAGGGATCACACCCTTTCATTATTAAGTAGTAAAAGTTTACCTTTTGTACATCATAAATAGGTAATCTTCACTTCGGGAATTCTACATATTGATTAATTTATATACTTTATACAACATTATATTTATGATTTATACATGTACGTCTACATGTTTACGTATATTCACTAAGTACACACATTTTGCAATCCATGTAATTCTAACAATATCCCACTTGGATTGCCCAAACATGTGTTTGTACTTAATAAATCCTTATAAAATCATATTTATATTGTTCCTATAAGTTGTATTTCTATTTGTCCATTTTGTACTTTTTCTCTAACAACAAGATACTTAATATCTATATGCTTAGATCTAGATGAACTCTTGTTGTTGTTAGAATACAACACTGCAGCCTGATTGTCACAATATAACTTGAGCAGTTTTTCAACACCATTGATAATTCGCAGTCCCTCAATGAATTTACGCAGCCATATAGCTTGTTTGGATGCTTCGTAACAAGCAACAAACTCGGCTTCCATGGTAGAGGAAGTCACAAGTGTTTGCTTGGCAATTCTCCAAGATATTGCTCCACCGGCTAATGTGAAGACATAACCAGACGTCGACTTTCGACTATCTTGACATCTAGCAAAATCGAAATCGAAATACCCATTGATCTCAAGATGATTCGATTTTGTATATGTAAGCATGTAGTCCTTAGTGTTTTGTAGGTATCTCATCACTCTTTTGACTGCAACCCAATGTTCTCTCCCCGGATGGCTTTGGTATCGACCAAGGATCCCAACAACAAATGCAAGGTCTGAACGAGTGCAGACTTATGCATACATTAAGCTTCCTACTGCCGATGCATAAGGGATATTTTCCATAAACTTGGATTATATATTATTTTTAGGACATTACTTTAAACTGAATTTATCTCCTTTAGAAACAGGGGTGTCATGTGGTTTACAATTTTCCATGTCAAACCTTTGTAATATCTTCTCTATATAGCCCTTTTGTGATAATCCTAAAATACCTCGTGAACGATCACGATAAATTTGGATTCCCAATACAAAAGATGCCTCACCAAGATCTTTCATTTCAAATTTGTTTGAAAGAAATTTCTTGGTTTCTTTAAGAAGGTCCTTATCATTAATAGCATCCACATATAAGATCAAAATTATAAATTTACTCCCACTGAACTTATGGTACACACAATCTTCAGCAAGATTTGTTTCAAAACCAAATGAAAGAATTACTTGATTGAACTTTAAGTATCATTGACGAGAAGCTTGCTTGAGCCCATAAATGAATTTCTTAAGTTTACAAACTAATTGATTAGTTTGATCTATATCAGTCTGGTTTCTTCATATAGATGGTTTCCTCAATTTCTCCATCGAGAAAATCCGTCTTTACATTCATTTGATGAAGCTTAATGTCAAAATGTGCTACTAGTGCTATAATGATCCTAAAAGAGTTTTTAGAGGATACCGGTGAAATGTTTCTTTATAATCAATGTCCTCCTTTTGAGTGAATTCCTTAGCAACAAGACGAGCTTTATATCTTTCCACATTACCTTGTGAATCCCTTTTGATTTTAAAGATCCATTTACATCTGATGGGTTTCACATTTTTAGGTAATGGAACAAGATCCCAAACGTCATTGTCTTTCATAGATTTTAACTCTTCATTTATGGCATCAATCCACTTATGAGAATTTGAACTATTAATGGCTTCATGGAAGGTGAACGGTTCATCTCCCACTAAGTCTAAATGTTCCTCATTCTCGGAAAGATATACATCATAATCAGCCGTAATTGCACTTCTTCTTACTCTATTAGACCTTTTTAAGGGCACCGATTCTTCTTGATTTTGAGGTTGTTGAATTTGATCCTCATTAACAACATTTTTATGTTGATCTACATTTATAGCAGGTTCTATATTGTTTTGAATTGTATATTCTTGTTGAATTTCAGGTACAAGAACTTGATTTCCAATAGAAACCATGAGAAGAGGTATAGAAAAGGATTCCTCCTCCTCTTCAAATTCAAAACTATTCCTAATTTCCCCTCCAAATTCAACATCCTTAAAAAATCTAGCATTTCCCGTTTCAAAAAAGGTTATAGTTTTCAGGTCATAAAATTTATATCCCCTAGATCTCTTAGCATATCCTACAAAGTAACTACTAACGGTCTTAGCGTCCAGTTTGCCTTCATTAGGCCTATAAGGCCTAGCTTCTGCTGGACAACCCCATACATGAAAATGATTTAGGGACAGTTTCTTATTCGTCCATAATTCATAAGGAGTTTTGTCGGTAGCCTTTGAAGTAGCTCTATTGAGAATATAAGTTGCGGTTTTTAATGCATCGCCCCATAATGAGTGAGGTAAAGAAGTACAAGAAATCATACTTCTTATCATATCCTTAAGGGTTCTATTACGTCTCTCCGCTAAAACATTCATGTTGGGTTTCCCCGTCATGGTATAGTGAGGGACGATACACTCTTCAAGATAGCGAGCAGAAGGACCCGGACGTTGTTCACCCGAACCGTCATTCCGACCGTAGTATTCACCACCATGATCGGATCTAACGTTCTTAATAGTCTTTCCAAGTTGATTTTCAACTTCTGTCTTGAAAGACTTGAAAACGTCCAATGATTGAGACTTTTCATGAAGCAAATAAATGTATCCATAACGAGAGTAATCATCTATGAACGTAATGAAATATCATTGACCATTTCTTGAAGGGATAGTGAATGGTCCACAAATATCCGTATGAATTAGTTCTAAGACATTTTATGCTCTCAATGATTCTTTTCCATTGGTGTTTGTAAATTTTTCTTTAAGGCATTCAATACAAAAGTTTTTATCCAGAATATCAAGTTTATTTAAGATTCTTTCTGACACAAGCTTATCAATTGTCCTATTAGAGATATGACCCAAACACCTATGCTATAAGGTATATGATTTTTCACTTGATAACTTTCGTTTTGTGCCTTTAGTTTTTTTTTTCACTACTCACACACACACACACACACATGCACGCACAGAAGCGCCTAGGAGATAAATCCTAGGGAGAGAAAGTTTTCCCTCTAACTTCTGGGGGGATCGAACCTATAACCTCCAGGTTGGAAGCCATGAGCTCTAGCCAGCAGGCCAAATCCCCATGTGCTTTGTGCCTTTAGTTTTGGTTTCATTAACATGGGACTCATTAAATGACTTGACTGTGTCAAGTAAATAAAAATTATTACTATACGATAAAGTACTAGTACCAACAACTTTGAAATTGAAATAAATATCACATTTATTATTACCAAACGAACAAGAATAACCTTTCTTGTCCAAAACTGTGATTGATATCAAATTTTGCCTAAAGGATGGTACAATGAATGTATTATTTAATACTAAATAATATCCAGTACTTAGTAATAATCTAAAAGTCCCTATGCCTATTACTTCAACCGGATTCCCAGTTTCCATATAAATGTATTTCTCATCTTCACTAGGGCTTCGGTAATTCAGGCAACCCTGCATAGGCACACTTATGTGAGTTGTTGCACCATAATCCAACCATCATGTATATGTAGGAATTGAAACCAAATTTGTCTCAGTACAAACAAGGCCAAATGACATACCTTTCTTAACACGCCAAGCATGATAATCGGGGCAGTCGCTCATGTAAGCATGGTCCTTGCAAAAGAAGCACTTCTTAACCTTTTGATCATTGGATGATCCCTTATGACTCTTATTTGCAACCACAATTTCCTTCCCTTTTCTCTTAGTCACATGAGAAGAGATATATTTTAAGTGAGCACTTTTCGATTTGATTTGTTTCATCATATCCTCCTCTTGTGTCACATGTGAAATAAGTTTATTAATATTCCACTTGTCCTTTTGACAATTATAGGTCACTTCAAAGTGACCAAATTGAGGAGGAAGAGAGGTCAAAACTAAATGCACGAGTAAATCTTCCGAAATCTCTAACTTAAGTGCCCTTAGTTTTGTCGTGAGATGAAACATTTCAAGTATGTACTACCTTAAGTTTCCGTTACCCTTGTACCTCATGGAAACAAGTTTACTCAAGGAAGCACTTGTTTTCGATTTCTCGCTTTTAGCAAAGCGTTCTTCAAGGGTATCCAGAAAACCCTTAGCATTGACGTCCTCAGAAACGCTATTCAAGAATGTTTCTGGGACGACATTTTTCATGATCATTAGGCTCACGCGGTTGAAACGGTTCCGCCTCTCAATACTCAAGCGATCTTCTTGAGTGCTTTTATCCAGTGGGAGGAGCTGGACTTGGTTCCCTTAATGCGAGATCAATGTCCATACAGCCCAAGATCATATTAATTTTGTTTTTCCAAGTTTTAAAATTAGTTTCATTAAGCATCAGAACATTGTTCATTGCAGCAGTTAAAGATGAAGCATTTATCAAATCTGATGGGGTAAGAACAAGAATGAAATACAAAACATGTATAAGTAACTACATATAAACAGTGATTAATCATATCAAATGATTTATATCTATAAGATAATTAATATGACATCAAAACTAATTTTTGGATTGCGAGTTGACTCAAATATAATTATATTTAGGTAACCAAGAAATCAAACAATGTTTTAATCAAATACTTAATCTTCCTTTGGGCCTATTTAAGTACTCAATAAAACAAACTTGATGTTTTCTTACTTGTTACCCAATGAATGAATAAATTTAGTCAAATAAACGATTTTCTTTGGAAAATTCATTTTATTCACATATTAAATTATACATTCATCACTTAATCAACTTCGGATCTAAATTGTAACGACCCTAACCCTAGGCACTATTTTAGTATAACATTATATGCTTTTAATATTAATGTTAACTTTATATGTTTACTTTATATCTTTAAATTCTTATATTAGGATGAAATGTTTGGGAAATAAAATAATGTTCTAAAGGGAAATATAAAAATAGAAAATAAATAAAGTGTGGAAGGAGATTAAAGTATGTGGGGTAAAGTAATTGAGTAGGGTGAAATGATTTGAAAGACTTAGTTATTATTTTTGGTGAAAGCCTTTGAATTTAAAGGAGGGACCAAATCCCTTAAAATCCTCCCTTGTACCAATTAGTCAAACCCCCCCCCCACTACATCACCACACTTTCTCTTACTCTTCCCCCCTTCTTGACCGCCCCCCCCCCCTACTCCTTTCACCATTCTTATACTCCACCTTCCTTCTTCTTCTCCTTCATTTTATTTTCTTTTACAAAATTCCATGGAAACCACCCTTGAAAGCCTCATTTCCTAAGTTCCTAGAAGTCAGATTCTCCACCATTTTTAGATCCGAGAGTACTTGGTTATGATCGGGGTAAAGAGAGGAGTTCATCAAGCTAAGAAGATCTTCATTCCATTCCATATTTGCTAAGTGAGTTATTATGACCCTTATCTTCTCTAAATGTAAATGAGATATGTAATGTTGTTATTGTTGTTATAATGCTTATTGGATGCTTTGGGAACTTTCTTAAAATGGAGAAATTGGTTAAGGTAATAAGAAAATATTGTTGTTCTTGGAAGTATTAAAGAATGAAAGAAATGGGTGGAGTTATATTTAGAGAATGAAACTTGAAACGGGTTAATTAAATGGGTGAAAGTTAGTTTAAAGGAATTAACTTGAAATGTATTGCGTGAAGGGTTGGAAATCTTATGAAAATAATCTAGGTTTATGTTATGTTGGGTTAATTAAATTAAGAAGTTTAGACTTGGAATGTGATAGTGAAATGAGTAGGGATTCAAGTGGATAAATGAGATAAGATTTAATCATTTTGGGTTACATGGTTAAGTATGAGAGTTATGAGGTTAGCAAGTTTTCCAAGTTCACAAATTAGTAAGTTTGGGTTGTGTGGTTAGCCGCCAAAATCTGGGAAAGGGCTCATGGCGGTCCCGTATCGTGGGATAAGCGGTCGCCCATGACCACAACGACTATCTCCCTTTATTTCCAAGCCGGTCGCCCGCCCTCAGCAGGCGCCGCCCGTGTGGCGAATATGGTCCAGCCCCTGTTTATTGAATTTTCACTAGTAACCTTCTAAGCATGATCCTTAACCAATATAAAGTTTGGAACCTAACCTTCCCGAATATGAATTTGATCCTTTTAATCTAGGTTAAAGTAGATTACTTGGGCCGCTTAATAACACCTTAAATGGGTTAAATCGAACTACGGAAGCATTCTATCTCCGACTTAGAAATCATTTGGCAGTTTATTAAAGGTGACTCCAACTTGGTAGAGTTAACTTGGATCACTCAGAAGAGATCATATATTGTCGTATAATTACCTAGTAAGATGGGTTGGAGATATATCATCATCTTACTTCGAGTACCTATTCATGACTTGTATTATGCTTGAGTGTATTATATAAATGCCGCACTCTCGATTATTGGTTGAACATGAGTATATTTTACCATGTGACTATATTGCTTATTTATGCATGTGTGTTAAAGAAATGTTGCACTATGACGCTGATGTTGAGCATGAGTATATTTTACCGTGTTGCTATGTTGTTTATCCCTGTGGATTTATTCAAGTATCTATTATGTGCTTGATAATGTGTGAGTCACCGACATTGGGGTATAACATAATACGATCAATTATGGAAGTGTGACCTAATGTGATCGGATTATGTTATATTCAGGTCGCCCCTCTCCACGTGGCGGGAAGGGGTATAGCATCTATTGGAGCCAAAAGCCTTACAGAGTTGCTCTTGTCTTATTTGGTTCCACGAAAAATGGGTCTTATAAGACGTGAGTATTGCTTAAGCGGCTCACCTGTAAGATTGGAGTATTATTATACCCAATGTTGTACGACTATCTTGTTCAAACGGGAAAAGGTAAACCAAGGTAATGTAAGGTGTTTACGGCTTTTCCAATGTGTTATATGCAACTTGTTATGCTGTCATTGCATCTTATATGGCATATTCTTTGCATTCATAATAGCTTGCCGAGATTTATTCTCACCCCTCTCCCTTCTTTGTTTTTAGATTCCGACAGATGGACCGGCCAAGTAAGGGCGGTGAGGAGTTTGGAAGTTATATTTTGGGAATTGTCGGGGTATGATTAGGTTGGTATAGAAAGTGTACCTTGGTATAAATCAATTACGGAATTGTATTATTAAATCTTCATTTTATGTTATAACCGATGCCTTTTGTAACTAAAACAGTTTCTTACTTTCTAAGTTAGTCAACTATCTCTCCATTGTGAAAAGGTGTAGATTTATTTTGAAATGGTTATAATAATTGTATTTATTTTTGAAAGTTAAATAAAGATTTTAAAAGTTTATGAAATTTGGGTTAGTTTGAGGATGCTCCAGCTTGGGACACGTGTAGGTTCCGGGTCGGGGTCTTCACATAAATAACGTAAATCACTTTGGCGATAATGTTATTTAGAAAATTTATGAAGTTGTTTAAGCATATAATTAATCACAAAGAAAAAAGGTTTGAAAAATATATGTTTTTGCTTAAAATTCGAATGCTGAATCTGCAGGTGGTACTCGACCGAGCATAATCAATGACTCGGCCGAGTAGGCCTGTCCAGAAAATCACAACATTCTGTCCAATGGTGCTCGGCCGAGTCAAGAAGGTGCTCAGCCGAGCAGGCCTTTTCCAAATTTTTTTTATCATTCTGTACCACGATGCTCGGCCGAGTCAAGAAGGTGCTCGGCCGAGCAGGCCTTTTCCAGAAACTTTATCATTCTGTTCCAAAGATGCTCAGCCGAGGTTTTGCCTTATTTGGCCAAGCAAAGTAGTCCGTATGGACATGAATTTTACAAGTAGATCCAGCACGGTCGTGCGCCATACAACGCTATGTTGTGTCAATGAGATAATCTTGCAATATTCATTGTCCCTTTTGATGAATTTTATGTATTTTAAGCCAAAACTTTCAATCCTTTCAAATTTTAAACTGGATAAAATTATTAACACTCTATGAATGAATTAGAATAATTAAACAATACCAAAACATAATGAATTCAACATAAAGTAAAGCAAAACATGCTATCATGAACTCAAACTTAATCAAGAATATGAGTAGGCTCTGATACCAATTGTTGGAACATTTCTATTCCATTATACCCAATTCATACTCAAGTCTTGAAGAAGTAAGAGAAAAAAAATAGAGGCGGAAGTGTAATACCTGACGAATCCATATATGCCTTGATGTTGAAGACAAGAAGAATAAATAAGGAGGGAGAAGTAGTTCTTCTAAATGATAATGCCTTCACACTTTAATCTCAGATTATGGAGAGAGAGTATATCAATATTGTGTGTCTTTCTAGGCTGATGAAAAGCCTCTATATATAGGAAACCAAAGGGCATTTCATTTAGGGACCACACCCTTTCATTATTAAGTAGTAAAAGCTTACCTTTTGTCCATCATAAATAGGTAATCTTTACTTATGGAATTCTACACATTGATTAATTTTTATACTTTATACAACATTATGTTTATGATTTATACATGTACGTTTACATGTTTACGTTTATTCACTAAGTACACACATTTTGTAATTCATGTTCTAACAGTGTGATGATATAGCTTGACGTTAGACTTGGCAATCGGGTAAGGTTGGGTTGAGTTGAGTCGGGTTAAAGCGGGTAACGGGTTGAGACGAATAATATCTGTTGCAAATCATTTAACATACGGGTCGAATGAGGCGGGTCGACTCGGATAACCCGATAAGCTCAACTCTTTTTTTTTCTTTTGAATTACTCGGCTAGAAAAAATAATTTTCAAAAATAAATTAATTTTTTTGACCCAATGGTGGGGGTGGGGTGGGGGCAGGGGGTGGTAGTAGTGAGTGGGGTGGGGCGAGGGGTAGGGTGGGGGTGGGGGCAGGGTAGGGGGTTGTTAAAACTAAATTTAAAATGATTAAATTTTTTTGACCCGACCGGGGGTGGGGTGATTAAAAATAAATTTAAAATGTTAAAAAAAAAAATTTGACTCGAAGGCGGGGGTGGGGGGGTAGGGGCTGGGGTGGTTAAAAATAAATTTAAAATGTTTTTTTTTTTTTTACCTGACGGGGTGGGGTGGGGTGAGTGTAGGGCGGGTGGGGGGAGGGGGTAGGGGTGGGGGTTGTTAAAAAAAATTAAAATGATTATTTTTTTTGACCTGAGGGGGGGGGGTAGGGGTGGGATTGCAGGGGGTAGGGGTGGGAGTGCAGGGGGTGGGAGTTGTTAAAAAAAATTTAAATGATTAAATTTTTTTTGCAAATGATATGTAATTCTAATTCTCTTATATGATCTTATTCTTGTTCTCTGACATAAATATTTTTAGAAAATGATGTGTCATGATTAATTTTTTTTTGCTTTAAATAAATAGTATATCATTTATACCAAAATAAATTTTCATTTTCTATTATTTTTCCTCAAATATAAATGCCATTTTTTTAAAAAGTGTCTAAAAAACTTTTGAAAAGGTTTATGAGTGTGGGGAGAAAAAGTTGTTAATGGTTTATAAAAATGAGAAAGTAAAAAGTGATGATATAGCAGACTCATAAACACTTTGTTTGAAGGAGATTATGAGTAAGGATGCTATTAAAAAACCTAGGTTGATTAAACCCTAACAATGTAATGCCATCACCTTTTCCATCTTTTATATTTATCTTTTTCTTGCTTCACATTATAATCCAAATGGTTACTGGTCTAATATGTAATTCTAATTTTCTTACATGATCTTATTCTTGTTCTCTGACACAAATATTTTTAGAAAATGAATTGTCATGATTTTATTGGTGTTTTTAATTAAAGTGTGGTTAATCCATAATCGATATTACTAGAACAAAGTCAATTAAAATAGCAATCATACAACACAACAACGATATACGTGGTTCACCAACTTGGCTAAGGCTACGGGCAGAGGGTCAGAATATTATTATCACTTATGAAATCACAAATTACAATATCTAATTATGTTGCACAAATTCTTGATCACAAGAATTTCTAGCTGTGCAAACCCTAGCTTTCCTAACCCTGCAGGGTTTTGTAATCCTGCGTTGAACTCTGGCCGACCCAGGCCCAAACTTCGTCGGCACGGTAGTGCACTTTAACCTACACGGTCGTGCAACTCACGTTTGCACGGTCGTTCCCTTTGTTCTGCACGTTCGTGTCATCTCGTATTTTCTCTTCACCGCCTAGCACGGTCGTGCGTTATGGCTAGCACGGTCGTACAACTTCTGCACGGTCGTGATACTTCTGTTTACACGGTCGTGCCAAATTCAGCACAATCGTGTAACTGTCCAAAAATCCCGAAATCACGTATTTGTCTGTCTTGATCTATGATTAGGCGTCCCTAATCCTCAAAGGCATCAAACCCAACAAATCTCCACCTTGACTTTTAGCTCCCAAATCAATAAACGAAACTCCCCCTCTGCTTCAGATGATGTCTAACAGATGTGAACATTTAGCAAGTCCAAACAACCCACTTTCTTCACCTTAATCTGCTTATCACTTCTCAGAAAATGATACCTCACATTTATTTGCTTGGTTCTCTCATGATGAACTTGATCCTTGTCCAAACATATTGCACTCAAACTGTCACAAAATATTGTAGCCTGATCCTGATGTAACCCGAGGTCGATCAAACCCTTTAGCCATATTCCCTCTTTAGCAGTTTTTGTCAATGTCATATACTCTACTTTTATAGTCGACAAAGTCACTGTACCCGGTCATCAATCTCCTCATATCAACATTCCCAGAGTAGTCTGAATCACAATAATCCCCAGCTGCACATTTTGTACCACCTCCATAAATGAGACTAATATCAGACATACCCTTAAGATACCTGAAGATCCTCTTCACTGCCTGCCAATGCTCCTTACCAGTATTCCCCATGAACCTACTGATAACACTAGCATCATGTGCAAGATCCATCTTGTCTCCCATAGCTGCATGCCACTTGGCAGACTCTGAACATGTAACTGCTTCCTTGAAATTGGTTGGCTCCTTAGGGTCGGGCTCCGCTTCCTCATCAACCTGAAGTACATAAGACACCATTATAAAAAACCATACCTCTCAAGAGGCTTCCCGAAATTAGTTCTTCTATACCTTCCTTGAGCCAACCCATGTTATTCAGGAATAGGTGATGAACTTTCGGGTGCTTCCGTCCTGTAGGTAGATCCTGATTAACATCTGAATATGGACTGCTCAACTCTGTAGTATCTTGTAGCTCCACATATTTATCAACACTACCAATACCTGGTACAATCTCATATCTCATTTTAGGATTAAATACATAATTTTCATCAAAGACAACATTCCCGCTTATAATAACCCTACCCTCTGATGAAGACCAAATTTGGTATCCCTTGATACAATCCCCATAACCCATGAAAAATCATTTTCTGGTCCTCGACTCTAACTTCTATCATCCACTTGATAATAAGCAGTACAACCAAAAGCTATTAAATTAAAATAATCAACATGTTTATATGATTATACCTCATTGGGAACTTTGAGGTTGATACTTGTGTGAGGTACGTGATTTATCAAGTAACATGTTGTACTAATCGTTTCTACCCATAACCATTTAGACAACTCTGCATTGGAGAGCATGCACGGTCGTGCAAATCACGTTGGCACGATCGTGCCCTTTGTTTTGCACGTTCGTGTCATCTCGTATTTGCTCTTCACCGCCTGGTGCGGTCGTGCGTTATGGCTAGCATGGTCGTGCAACTTCTGCACGGTCGCTCCAAATTCAGCACGATCATGCTACTTCTGTTTGCACGGTTGTGCCAATTTCAGTACGGTCGTGCAACTGTCCAAAAATCCTGAAATTACGTATTTGTTTATCTTGACCCATGATTAGGCATCCCCAATCCTCAAAGACATCAAACCCAACATATATAATCCATAAAACATCGTCACCTTATTTTGTATTCATCTTTTTGTAACTTCTTTTATGCTTCTGTAATGCAACCCTACCCTTGACTAGACATGTCAATTGTGCGGGTTGGGTTGAGTCTAGTCGAGTCAGGTTAGCTAGTTGAAAGGGGTCTACCCGGAACAACCCATTTATTTTAACGGGTTAATTGAGTTGGGTCAACACGATCGGGTCGGTGGGTTGAGACGGGTCAACCTATTTATTTTTTGGCATGGGTGCCTTAAATTTATTAATTATGGATATTTGTGTTCGCTAGTTAAACGGGCTGTAACGAGTCCGTTGGGATCGACCCATTAAGTTTAACGGATTGCAATGAGTAGCCCGTTTCATCCTACTAAGTTAAACGAATTAAGTTGAATCGGGTAATTAATAAGTTGGATCATGCGGGTTAAGGGTATCGGATCAAAGTTGCTACCTACCGTTGACTAGGGAGCAAGCGTTTTAAAGCAAAGTAAAAGCGGGAAATGAAATTCCCAGGACCATCGGAAACAATAATATCGATCTTCCCATCAAAGCAAGCAATTGCACCTGTTCCTCCCAAAACCTTTGATATAAATTCAAGATTGTTCAAATCTCCAACAACTCCATTTACCTTTACTCTTGCGATTTCGTTCACACGATCAAACATTTGATACATATAAATTCAAGTAATCAGTTTACAGGAATTGTTGATTGAATTTGAACGAAAGAGATGTTTGGGAGAAATCCTAAGAGAAGCGACAACACAAAGTACTATGAGATTCTGGGTGTGTCCAAGAACGCCACCCAAGATGAATTGAAGAAGGCTTATTGGAAATCCGCCATTAAAAACCATCCTGACAAAGGCGGCGATCCTGAGAAAGTCAGTGTTTCTTTTAATTTCTTCAATTTCAAATCAATTAATTACTTTTGTTTTTCTCCATTTTTCAGCTATTTGTGTTTGTGATTGTTATGGTCATTTGCTGATGATTGCTTTATTCTCATGTGTTTATTGAGGGAGTATTTATTTTTAGAAATATGACTATATTATGAACATTCCTCAGTTGTTTATTTGTGTTTTTAGGGTAATTGGCTGGTGAATGTGCTGATTTCTTCATATTTTCATTTAGGGGTTATTTCTTTAAGAGTTAGCACAAAATCTTGAACATTACTCTGTTCTTTGTGTGTGTTTTTAGAGGGTAATTAGTTGATGAATGTGTTGATTTCCTCATATTTTCATTTAGAGATAATTTATTTTAGAAATATGATAAATTTTGAACATTACTCAGATTTTTTTGTGTGTGTAATTTGGAGGGTAGTTAGTGTAACAGCCCAACTACAACGAGGGGTAATTTAGTCATTTGACGTAAGTGAGGTTAAATTGGTAAAAGAGTTTAACGAGCACGTGAATTGCTCGTGAGGGAGGTTGGACGCGTGCTGCGATCGTTATTCACAATATATAGGGCAACAATGGCGATGATGGAGTGGGATTGAACTGTTAATTGTTTCCTTTCTTCTTCGTTTTCGTAGGAGTAGCTGTAACGTAATTGCAGTGTAGTTGATCGTTGGGGTTCCATTTTTATAATTCAATTGAGTTGATGTTCTTCTGTTCATCATTGATCCGGCTTGTTTCTGATTGAATTGTAATGCAATCCCTAGTTTATCCCTGTTATGAGATGCCGACTGTTACAAGTGGTATCAGAGCAGTCGATCCCTGGACTGTTTCTGTATCCATGGCGGATGGATCTAGGTTTGGTGAGTTGGAGAAAATTGATAAACAGTGGGAAAGAATGGAAGGTAGACTTGCAGAAATGAATGCTACGGTGAATTCTATGATGGAGAATTTGGCTTCCAATCGTGAAAATGGCACAAGGATTGCAAGAGTTTTGGATAGAAACAACGAATTGGAAGTTAAGTATTCTAATTTCTCTCCTGATGTTTATGTTACCTCTTCCATTAATTCCAATCAGTTTTATGTTGATACACCGAACTCATATACATCATATATAAACCCAGCTGCCCCGATCTATAATGAATATACTCCTAGCCAAAACACTCATTACACGACACCTGATTTGAACCAAACACTATCATATAATCAACCATCATCCCAATTGATTCAAACTATTCCTCGGGTTGATGTTTATTTTCCACTCGGAGTTGGCCCACAAATCCTACTCGAGCTTCCTAAAGATAAGAACGATTTAGAAATGACTGCATCTGCATTCCTTGAGCGAATTGTCCAGTTAAAATCGTTCAATAAATACCTTGAGGAATTTCAAATTGTTCGATCTCAATTGGAGAACATAGCCTCGCACATGAGTGAAGAACTCACTGAAGGATTTTTTCTGGAATATTTCATTGCTGGATTGAAAGAACAATGTAAGTCTTATATAAAAGGTCTTGCACCTTCTTCAGTTTATTGGGCTCAAGTTTATGTGAATCATTTTAATTCAGTTGAAAAACTTGATGGGAAGGAAAGTCATGGTGTTTATGAATTGTCGGATCCAACCGAGAATATCATAATTGCTGACATTAATGGTGTGGTTGAGGCTATGGAGTTTGAAGATGTAGACATAGCAGGTGCACTAAATGAGAAAAATGAAATGGACAGATCATTGGAGATTGATGTTGGAGGTTGGAAAACTAAGCTTGTGTGTACGATTGGGCCCGCCTGCTGCTCCGAAGAGGAGTTGGAGAAATTGGCTTTAGGTGGGATGAATGTGGCTAGGCTTAATATGTGTCATAATACTAGAGAGTGGCACCAAGATGTTATATGGAAGATTAAGAAGTTGAATGAGGAGAAAGGGTTTTGTGTGTCGGTGATGATTGATACCGAAGGGAGTCAGATTCAAGTGGTTGATCATGGAGCTCCTTCCTCAGTCAAAGCAGAGGATGGGTCAATCTGGTATTTTACTACTGAACAGTTTGAAGGTTCTCGCCCATTTACAGTTCATGCAAATTATGAAGGATTTGCTGAAGGTATAAAAGTTGGAGATGAAATCGTCATTGATGGAGGAATGGCGACCTTCGAAGTGGTAGAAAGGATTGGGAATGATTTAAGGTGTAAGTGCACTGACCCGGGTCTTTTTCTGCCTCGTGCCAAATTGAGCTTCTGGAGAGATGGAAAGCTGATTGAGAAAAATAATGAGCTCCCAAGTTTATCAGCTAAGGATTGGTCTGACATCTCATTTGGAATATCTGAAGGAGTGGATTTTATTGCCATGTCATTTGTAAAAGATGCTGATGCTGTTAGGCATTTAAAGAATCACCTGTCGAACAAATCCAAAAATATAAAAGTTTTGGCCAAGATAGAGAGTTTGGAGTCTCTCCATAGTTTGGAAGAAATTGTTGAGGCTTCAGATGGAATCATGGTAGCAAGAGGTGACCTAGGAGTTGAAATACCACTTGAACAAATCCCAACCGTGCAAAAGGAAATTACTTGTTTGTGCAGGGAGCTGAATAAGCCTGTGATCATTGCCTCACAGCTTCTCGAGTCAATGGTTGAGTATCCCACACCAACACGAGCCGAGGTTGCAGATGTTTCTGAAGCAGTTCGACAGTACGCTGATGCCCTATATGCTGAATTTGATGGGACTCAGTTTGAATCTAGTAGCAAGAAGGAAACTCCACTCAAGTTCATTCTAGGCCAATGCCAAGTAATCAAAAGATGGGACCCGGGCATCAGGACAATGAAGAGGGGTGAAATTTCTCTTCTCGCTATTCCTGTGGAGCTGGCTTATGGTGAGTCTGATACTCCACAAACCATTTTTTCTAAAGGTGATAAATGGGAGAAACCTATGGACTTTGATGAAGTATTGGCCAAGCATGAAACTTCACTGGAAGATGGAACCCTGATAGCAAAATCAGATGGAGTAGAGTTCACAGTGCAAGGTCTTCTATGTTCTGCCTTAGCTAATCATAATCTGATGATGATGAAAGGAGCATTGGGACTGATTTGTGACAAGGAGTTGTATGAGTTTATTATGAAGACTAAGCTGAGACTGATCTTGAGGTTAATGAGGAAGAACTGCCAGTTTACCAGGATTAATAATGTTGCATGGGATACTCTGCTTAGGGTCAACAGAGTTCATGGCAATACTAGGTGGAAAGGAAAAGTTGTTGAGGCGATCTTCCGGTTGGAGCCCAAAATTGCAGGTACGTATGTACTTCCGTCAAACTTATATGATGCTTCAGATACATGGGTAGATATCGGTAAGGTGGGATTGAAGTATAAAGGTAGTGCAAGTTGTAGGGTTAATGTTTGTGACAAGCGGTTAAATGTTGATAAAATGATGTGGGTTCTGTTTGAAATGAGAGTTGGTGAAAGAGATGAATTTCAAACCCATCCTTGGGATCCTGGTGGTAATATAGTACCATCAATGATGATGGAAATGGGGATTCAATCAGTTAAGCTACTTGAAGTTCCTACATTGTTGTTGTCCAAATTAGTGGAGGAAGATGCTTTTTGGAGGATGCAGCAAGTGCAGATTCACAATGGCTACCGTTTCCGTTTTATTGATTTCCAGCCTTGAGGACAAGGCTGTTATAAGGGGGAGTATTTGTAACAGCCCAACTACAACGAGGGATAATTTAGTCATTTGACGTAAGTGAGGTTAAATTGGTAAAAGAGTTTAACGAGCACGTGAATTGCTCGTGAGGGAGGTTGGACGCGTGCTGCGATCGTTATTCACAATATATAGGGCAACAATGGCGATGATGGAGTGTGATTGAACTGTTAATTGTTTCCTTTCTTCTTCGTTCTCGTTTTCGTAGGAGTAGCTGTAACGTAATTGCAGTGTAGTTGATCGTTGGGGTTCCATTTTTATAATTCAATTGAGTTGATGTTCTTCTGTTCATCATTGATCCGGCTTGTTTCTGATTGAATTGTAATGCAATCCCTAGTTTATCCCTGTTATGAGATGCCGACTGTTACAGTTAGCTGATGAATGTGTTAATTTCCTCATATGAAAATTGTTTCTGTTTGAAATATGACTAAATCTTCAACATTACTCAGTCTTGTGTTCTTCTTAAGGGTAATTGGCTTATGAGTTTCTCAGTGATCCCAAGAAATGCGAGATATATGATTAGTATGGTGAAGATGCATCAAGAAAGGAATGGGGTGGATCCACTGATCACGACCCATTTGATATCTTCCAATATTTCTTCGGTAGGAGCCCTTTTGGAGGTTTGTAGACTTATGAATTTTATCTCCTTTTTCTTGGGACGGACATTATTAAGTTGTTTGATTTCCTTGGGTTTTTTGATGCTGAGAATGCTGATGGGAATATGAGATATTTCAACTAATGTATTGATATTGATTAGGTAGTGCCAGCAATAGGGGTAGTGGGCGTATGCAACGGAGAGGAGAGGAGATCATCCATCCTTTGGAGGTCTCTTTGGAGGACTTGTACAATGGTACAGCTCTCTATATCTCCTAATAGATTATGCTCAAATTGCAATGGGTAAGGGGATCTGATGTCATGTGTTTTACCTTTTTTTTTTTTTTTTTTTTTCTGAGACGGATTAATTTCTTTGGTGTTTCCACTTATATTCACTTGGTTGTTTAATTGATTGTAAAATAGTAAAGGATCAAAAGATGGATCTTCAATGGAGTGTTCTGGTTGCCAAGGAATTGGTAAGAAGGTTTCCATCAGATAACTTGGTCCATTCATGATTCAACAAATGCAGCAGCCTTGTATTGATGCAAAGGAACCGGAGGGAGAGATTATAGATGAAAAGGTGAGAAAGTTGTTCAAGAGAAGAAGGATTTTGAAGTTAATGTGGAGAAGGGAGGGTATGGAGGACAGGCTGGAGATTGCCTTCCGGGGAGAAGCTGTAAGTTATCAAATCCTCACTCCGTCCCTAAATGAGTGTCGTTTTTCTCATGTTTTTGGGTGTTCATTTTAATTTTCAGCCTGATATCATTAAGGGTTTTTACAAACTTATATGCTATTAAAATGGTCAGGACAATTCAAGGCAATTAATGAAGAGGGCATGCGAGAGACCCTTGATGAAGGGAAATCTGTACATTCATTTCAGTGTGGAATATCCTGAATCTCTGAGTCTGGAAGCCAGAATCAGGGACGTTGACAGAGATGGAATCGGACGGATGTGAGGAGACAGCGATGCAGGATACGAGAGACTCTTGATGAAGGGAAATTTGTACATTCATTTCGACTATATTTTTATAAAAAACTAGTAGGTAACCCGTGCTCCGCACGGGAAGCTAATTAACCTATATAGTAAATTAATACTAATTATAATAATAGTTAACATATATAGTAACTATTATAGTTAACTAATACTATTAATAGTAATAGTTAACATATATAGTAACCATTATAGTTAACTAATACTATTAATAGTAATAGTTAACATATATAGTAACTATTATTATTATAGTTAACTAATAATATTACTATTATAGTTAACTAATACAATTAATAGTAATAGTTAACATATATAATAACTATTATAGTTAACTAATACTATTAATAGTAATAGTTAACATATATAATAACTATTATAGTTAACATATATAGTAACTATTATAGTTAACTAATACAATTAATAGTAATAGTTAAATTATAAAGTAACTATTATAGTTAACTAATACTATTAATGATAATTGTTAACATATATAGTAACTATTATAATTAACTAATACTATTAATGGTAATAGTTAACTTATATAATAACTATTATAATTAACTAATACAATTAATAGTAATAGTTAACATATATAGTAACTATTATAGTTAACTAATACTATTAATAGTAATAGTTAACCTATATAATAACTATTATTATTAACTAATAGTATTAGCTAATAAGGAGAATACCAAAAGTCATATAGATTTTGGAATAGTGATGACGTGGCTTCTCCAAAATCAAGAGTTTGTCTCAACTTGTCCACGTGGCGAAACCATAGCCCTCCTCAGCAACTTTAATATATATATATATATATATATATAGATTTGTTAGCCTTATGCAATTCATGATTCACCAGTAGGATATTATCAATATAGTATTTAAAAATTGCATAGGTATACTTGGACTTTCATAAAATTACAAAATTTTGGTCCAAGTTCAATCATTATAATACTTTCTTCTTCGTTACATAATAAATGTGTTGCAGTTGACTTGTCAACATTTTAAAGAAAAATGTTTTATTAATTTGTACAATGATAAAATTGCATTAACCTACTTTTCTTATTGGGAAATGTGACATTTATTTTAAGACGAACCAAAATGAAAAGTGTAATATTTATCCTGTAATATTTATTCTGAAATAGAGGGAGTAAGTAGTTGAAATGAGATTTTCATTTAGTATTATGGAATTGACCAAATTTAAATTTGCTCGTAATCAAGAATAAACTTGATTATTTATTTTCCGAATGCCCGATTTCTATAAAAGATCTATAGAAGAGACAAACTGCAATTTAAACAACAAATCAAGTCTGTTCCAGCAGAAGAACACACAACCAGAACCACTGAATATGAGAAACAAGAAAGGAAAAAAAATACATATTTGTTCATGCTATTAATACATGTCTATTGGATGCAGGCAAACCTTCTCCTGAAGATATCTAAATATCTGAGGAGCAAAAGAATTAGGTTTGTCCACAGATTTTATACACATTCTTGCTACTGCTAAAAGACCTTCAAGCTCTCTAGAGTCATAATTACATCCAAGATCTGGGTCAATCATATTACCAATGGATCCCCGGGATCGAGATTGTCTTACCCAATTGATTAAATCAACTTCTCCTCCCTCGTCTGACGACTGACCCGTTATTAGCTCGAGAATCAGTAAACCAAGCTGATATAGTACGATTCCGCATACTTGCCCTTTAGTTTCTGTGAGAATTAAGAAAAGCGGGAATGGAAGCAATAAAAGAGGATATAAGGTATATTGAATTTGTTTAATTTCATTTTTTAACCACCATACTTTACCCTTACTATTACTTCAACCGCTATACTTTTTTTTTTTTTTGCCACAATACGTTTATCCCCCAAAATATCCATCAAATTCCCGTGTGAAAAGAGGATTTGTTTGGTACTTTAATTTTAACATTATCCTCCTTTGCCCCCTGACATAACTTGACAAAGGGGTAAAAGTGGGATGATTTGGAGAGTGTCAGGGGTGAAGTGGGACGATTTGGAAATTAAAGTATCTAATAAACCCACTTTTCAAACTGGGGTGGGATTTGGTGGATATTTTGGGGGTAAATGTAATTTGGCCTTCTTTTTTTTCACGAAAACCACAATAGTTTTGGAAAACTATCATTTTGGCCACAAAATCGAGGATTAGGCACGGATTAGACAAGAATTTGCGCTGAATGATAGTTTTCCATAAACTATTGTGGTTTTAGTGCAAAAAGAAAAAGTATAGTAGTTGAAGTGAAAGTCAGGGTAAAGTATAGTGGTTGTAAATGAAATTAAATCTTTTGAATTACAAAAGAGAAGATTGATATTCTCACCTGTGGAACGTGAGGATTGTGGAACATTCTTATGATTTGTATCAAAACCAAGAAGGCCAACCTCGGAGAGCTGCAGAAGAAAAGCAAAAAGAGAAGAGGTGGTGACGGGGGAGGGGTTTTAGAATCTTCATGAACTGCACTGGCCGAAAAGCCTAATGGTGTGTTTGGCAAATCAAATTCCACACCCAACCAAAGTTTGGAATTGAATTTCCAAAAGAAGAAAAAAACTTCTAGATGGAGAAGTCTTACCTTTGCGTTGAAGTTCTCATCTAACATGATATTACTCGAATTGATAGAGACCTGATATACTGGTGGTTCGCAGAAAAAATGTAAGTATTCCTGCATCATGATGACTTTTCCATTAGCATGTGAGCAAATCATGCTTGTGAAATGCAGGAACAATCAGAAATAACAAAAAGAATAATGCTCCCTCCATCCCAAATTAAATGTCGCAATTGACTTTTCAACATTGTTAAGGAAGATGCTTTACTAGTTTGTACATTACTTGTACAATGACACAATTGCATTAAGTCACTTTCCTTATTTGGAAACGCAAAATTTATTTTGGGACGAACCAAAATTAGAAGTGCGACATTTATTGCGGGACAGAGAGAGTGTGAAATCTTAACGAAAATAATTTCCTGTGAGCAACATAAATTCACCAATGTCGATGTTTATTTTCTTCAAGGAAATAAAAATAAATTGACTTGGCCAGAATGTATTTGCATCACGTACAAGTCTTTTGCCTTGTTAAGAAAAAAAGGACCAACTAGACATAACCTGAGGCATGCATGATATGTAAAAGAAAGTATTGGCAACTTACTAATGCAGCAGCGACGCCAATGGCTATACGTAGCCTTGTTCTCCAATTCAAGGGAGTCTTCAAAGGATCTGCAAGATCCAAACTTTACAGTAAAATAAAGTTTCACTTGAAGAATGTTTTCTGCTATAACAATTACCATTCAAATACTCCTTGAGACTTCCATTTTCTATGCTCTCAAACACCATGAACCTGTAATAGTAGCGGAGAAGTCAAAAAGAAAGAAAGTTTATTTAGAGCAGTTGTAGTTCTATATAACACAAGCAAGTGTGTGATGCTCGACTCAGAATTCGTATCAGTTACTTTAGTGTCGGCAATATGATTCTGTTTCAGAATTCTTCTGGTTTAAGTAACCTGAACAGTTAAAAGGACACCACCTGGTCATGTATCCTTAATTATTGCCAACCATGTCAGCTAGGTATTTCTGTTTTCCCTACCTCAGTCATTGCCATTGAAATTGGCAGCATCACTCTTCCTTATCAGTACACTTGTTAGTTTACCAAGCATATTCCCACAACACATCATGTGACATCCATTCTGTTTACCCTCTCTTCAGGCTACTACTGACTCATTACCACACCTGAAGCTGAAGCCGAGAAAGAGGCATAAAAGGGAAAAGAATCATTAGAAGAGAAAATTCAAGAGCCAGTGCAGTGACACGTTTGGGAATTTCTCTCGTTCCAAATGTACCAGAGACACAAAGCATCCCACACTGCCATAAAATTTGCCCATCTTTTGCACTTCCTGTTCAAAATGATATTTGCTTTCATTTGACTCAATTGCTAATCTTCAAGTAGTCAACTAGCAGAGCCAAGAGCAGCTGCTTATCAAGTTTAATGAAAGATGAATTGCAGCAGAGGTCCTAGAAAGAGAAAACATCATACCTTTTACGTCCCACTGAAAATCCAGTAAGTGCAACAATATGTCGATGATGCAAGCATCCCAAGAGTTGCACTTGCCTATAGAAATCATCATCTTCTTGACCAAGAATTCTTATTTCTTTCACCAAAGCAAGCCGACCATTCTTAAACTTGGCGTAGTAAGAAATCCAATGCGAAGAACTCAAAATAACTCTGTCAAACTCGTCTGTCGCCCTCTTTATGTCCTTATACGAGTAGCGCCGTAGGAATATCATCGGGACTTCAAAAAGAAAAAGCATTGTCAGGAGCAGAATTTGAATAAGAGGCTTCAAAAAGTAGTTTCAACAGAAAATCAAGAGAATTGTTACTGAAACCACAACAAAATTGGTTCTCCAATAATTATGATCTTTTGGAGGATTGGAAAAACTGAAGTGGAGGTTATTCAGGTATAGTACCAATTAGGCTGATAAGGAGAGACAAGAAGCACATGAAGTAGGCATACCCCCAAGCTCGCATGTAAACGATAACCCCCACCAAATTCCTCCACCCTTTTGGAAGAAGCTGGATAGGATGAAGGCCAAAAAGTTAAGCATCTCAACTATGAAGGGGTGAACGGGAAATCTAACCCCACCCTTGAAGGCATCCTTATAGAAAATAACCACATCCGTAGCGGGAAAATCATACATAAGCCTAATACAATCAGATCCCTCTCTACCATTACATTCCCTATACCGCTTACCATGCAACACTTAGGAGTATGGGAAGGCAAATGAGTCTTAGACTCTTATCCTATAGATCTATAACTCCCTTGACAGACGAGAGGTAGGGAGAGATAGCCTACTTGTGGAGCTACAACCAACATGATAGGGGGAGTGACATCATGCTTAACATTGAGTCAATAAGTTCAAATTTTAAATCAACTTGACAAACATAAGCCCCTTTGACGGCCATTAAAACCGATACGGATCAAAATGGATTCAAAATGCTAAATTCAAAGAAACGTGTGAGCTTGCTTGATCAAAAGGTAGGAAATGGCTTGAAGAGATACGGGTTGAAGAAAGCCTCAACCAAAAAAACCTTTAGAGAACTCTCACCAAGTAAGCACTACTCTCTCTACACTTCTCTCCTTAAAATTCTCTCTCTAGGATATCTATGAAATGACAATAAAATGACCAAATACTTGGAAAATCCCCTATTTGTACCATGTTTTCGAGGGGACAGCTTTGTTTCAACCAAAAAAGCAAAATCAACTTATGCTAGTATGACACTCAAATAAAGTGAGAGAAAATGATTCTTAAAGGCAAAAATCAACTTATACAACTGAACTCTTATGACCGTTGTCGCTTTTTTGATTCATTTAATATAAGGGTACTGGGTAGTTGTCACACGGACTACCGGATACTTGTCACGACTATGCCATAGTTGAAAGAGTACATGGGTGCTATTTTTGTTGTAATTGCTACATGTGGCCATGCTGTGGAACATGCATTGAGGAGCTCCTACGGGGGTCCACTAACATAGGCTGATTTTTCGTTTTGTTTGAAACATGGTTGCCCACTCCAAAGATAGGATAAATAGGGGATATTCCAAGCCATTGCCATACATGTGCCATTCCGTAAATAAGAGATCTTTTTAAAGGAGAGTAGTGTAGCGAGAGGAACTTACTTGGTGAGAGTTTTGTGAAGGGATTATTGAGGAGGATGTCCTAAAGCATTCTCCGGGTTCTCGTATGACTTCGAGCCATTTCCTACCTTTTGATCAAGTAACCTTGCCCGTTTCTTTGAATTCAACATTTTCCATCCATTTCGATCCGTATCTGTTATGGCCGCATTAGTTTTTCTGTTAGTCAAGTTGATTTAGACTCTGAACTTGATTACTCAAATTCTGAGCATTATGAGGCTCCTCCCCCTATCCTTGTTGGTTGTAGCTCCACAAGTAGGCTATCTCACCCCCACTCCCCACCTCTCGCCCGTCAAGGGTAGGGGTGTTATAGATCTTTATGAAGACTCGTATTCCTTCCAGGCTTCCACCCCTTTGAGGATTGCAAGGCTTGCAAGGCTAGGGGTATAGAGAATGTATTGGTGGAGGAGGACCTGAAGCGTATTAGGCATACTTATGATTTCCTCGCTGACTGATGGGGTTTTATCTTCAAGGGTGAGGTTAGATTTTCCCCACACTGATGCATGATGTTCGATCCGAATCATGACATTTCAGAGAAACATGCATAGTCTAAGTCCTACATTTACAGTTTCTTCATCAGCAAACAAAACTAACCGATCTTCGAAGTCTGTGTCACAGAATTCTCACTCAAACAATAAACCTTTTCTCAGAGCTAATCATCCCCATAAAACAAATCAAACATAGCAATTAACTCCAGATCAAATAAACTGCTACTCAGACAACAAAAATTCAAATCCATTACAAATTTGACAGAAATTGAACACAATTGTCATGAAATGCCTTACAGGAGCCTGCAATCCGCAATGCTTGAGGCGAACATGATTCAATTCATTTGATCCCGAGATAATCGATATGGAGTGTGTGACTGTGTGTATATGAGATGGATAGAGATATTACCGGGAAGAGATTGAACGTGACGGCAAGAGAGAAATAGAAGCCTAATCTTGAGGAAGAGGGGGTGGCCGGAGTCCATGTTCAGAAACTTGTGGAAGATGGTGGCTACGGTTGCTGAAGTGCTGCCGCGCCGGCCGACACTGTAAATCCAAAACAAGAATTTTGGAACCTTCTCTTTTCTTCTTTCTTTTGCTTCTTCCTTACATATTGATAGGCTGGCACTGGGCCCCATTATTAATTCGATCAGTGGACGGTTGTGATTGTGACCTGTATTCTTACTCGAAATTTGGAACCCATGCTCAAACATTTCCACTGCCGACCTTTTTTTTAATGGCCAAGATTTGAACTTGAATTTGATTATGCTCCTCCTATGATCATGAAAATAGGACAACAAATATAAAAAGTACTCCCTCCGTCCCAGACCATGAGTATATGGGGTGAATTTCACGCTTTTTAAGATTTTTTTTAAAAAATGAATAAAAGTAAAATGTGGAATAGGAAATAGTAGTTAAATGTGTGGTAGGGAATAGAAGAGAGAATGTAAAAATTAAATATGTGGTAGGGAATAGGAGAGAGAATGTAAAAGTTAAAAATATTTAATAGGAGAGAGAATGAGTGGGAGGAATAGTAGTTAAATGTGTGGTAGGGAATAAGAGAGAGAATGTATAAAGATATAATGAATGGTTTTTTTGTAAATATATGGAGATGATAAGGGTATAAATATATTCAAAAACTTGCCATTTATGGAAATGAACCCAGTGCAGGACGGGGCCAAAGGGAAAGATGAGCCCTATTCGAGACGGAGGGAGTATATTATAAAATATAAAATATTTATAAAAAAATGTAAAAATATTTTGTAGTAAAGTTGTATACTTTCTTTCTATGTTTCTTCAAAAAAAATTCAAAAGATTGTTTCACCTGACAATTCAAAAATTTAAAATGAAAATTTTTATTACTTTTTTATTTGTAAATCTCACATGTTATACTCACAACGATTTATCCACTAATTATTTCATGTCTTTCTTTCAAAAAAAATAAATATATTTCATGTCTCACGTTTCCTCTCTTATCTCTTACCTCGTTTTTTATATTCACTGTTGGAAAAAAGTGTGTTTGAAGGAAATAATGAGTTATTTTCTTAATTTGTTATTTGTTAAAATGACAAATTGATTGTTGAATTGTGTTCTACTCCATGAGTACATTGAAATCATATATTCATTTGTTCAAAATGGTTGAGAAATGAATGAGCTATGAAGGCTCAAAGTTAATGGGTTGGAATGGGTAAAATGTGGTTACCCCACATTGAAAAAAGATGAAAAAGTGGCTAAGTTTAAATACTCCTACACTTTGGTAGGGAGTAAGATTGTGGTACATAGAGGCTCTCTCTCGGGTACAGGTGCGCAGGAGGGGGTGCAAATCATAGATCGAAATAGGCTTCGGACTATCGAACTCATGCGCGTCCTGCGGACACGAATGTAGCTCCGAAATAGCCTGTCCGCGCGAGCCCACTTTTTACATTTTTTTTTTCAAACTTGACCCAATGTTTCTGGAGGTGAGGCGGGCGCCTGGACTTGCCGGCGCCTCGACTCCAGTAGGTGCGGCCCATTTGAGACCATTATGAGGCGGGCGCCTCGCGTTCCCCGAGGCGGGCGCCTGGGCTCTAGTGGCTGTACGAGAAAATTGGTTTTGCACTGTTTTGTAACAGCTCAAAAGGCTGTTAATGAATGCGTAATTTCAATAGCCATGTAACTGTAAAATGGAGGTTATGAGCCAAATAATTATGCAATTATGTTGAAATAATTGTATTAATTAAGAAAATTAAAACATGGTTTAATTTTCTGTTATCTCCTTGGATTATATAATGGCAAGAACACAACAAGAGAAACACACAGATTTTCCAGAAATTCTCTTCTCTCAATTTCGTTGCATATTGTTCATCTTTCCCTTGGCCTCCTTGCATTGCATTCGTGGTGATAAAGTTTAAGCATCGACTTCAGTTTGCCGGAGGTCCAATTGTGCAACCACCGTCCGGTTACTCCGTTTCATCCTGGGAGACAAGCGTTCCGTAAAAACTCAAGCACAACGTGGTGAGGGGGCGTAATTTGTCTTAAGGAGAGTGTGATTTCACACGACTCGGACTTCCAAGACAAATCTCTTTCTTTATCTTTTCTTTGTGTATTTTGTTTTATTTAGTTTTCTGAATTTTTATATCTATTTGATTTTGTAATAGTTATTCATATATTCACAACACTTACACCATTTACCTATTTCTTAATTTTTGAAACCACATAATTATTTGAACTTTTACATGGAACGGAGGGAATAATGTAAAATACTCCCTCCGTCCCGCTACAAATTACACTTTCCTCATTGGGCGTCCCGCTACAAATCACACACTTTCTAAAATGGCAAATAATCTTTACTATTCCCTCCATTCATTCTCTCTTCTACATTATTTTAATACTCACAACACCATTATAATTTACTATTCTCTCCACTCATTCTCTCTCCTATTTTACTTTTACACTCACAATATTTATATCATTATTTTTTTTTCTTAATCCACACGTAAACAGTAAGTGAGTGATTTTACCGGGACGAAGGGAGTATTTAGTAGTGCAAATAAAATTTTAACTACTTAATGTAAAACATATTTTACATTCACATTCATGATTCATGTTATACATTATGTAATAGAATATTACATCCAAAATTCAGGTCCGATGGAGGGGATGAGCAAACTTTTGTTGAAGCGATTCCAAATCCCTAAGATTTGGCACATCTCTTATCTTGTGTGTTGGACCGTTGAAGTAAATTAAATGTCTGATGAATCTCATATCTTATCAATTTATCTCGATCATTCATCTCATATTATGAGAAATATAAACAAATTTCAACATTTAAAAATAATGGATTCGTGAGTAGCGGTCAATCAACTTCTATTTTACTAGTATAATTCGAGCCTTTTCTTCAAATAAAAATAAAAATAAAAAATAGATATTCATAGTGAATTATTAGTTTTGACCATTGTTTAATTTTGGCATTATTGATTTGACAATTTATAAATGACTTAATTATACTAATAATTTAATAGCAAATATCATGCAAATTAGTAACAATAGTTACTTAACAAAAAAAAATATTATGTTTTCAACAATTGACAGTTTGAGATTACAAACAATTTTTTGTTGACCACAATCGTATTTGATTTATAATTGTAGGTATTTTATAAATAAATTGATTAGTACAACCGACAACTTTATACCATATAGATTTGTTTCTGACAATTTCAATTTTCTATGATATTCAAGTGTCAATCATTCGTCTGTTTGCTGCAAATATGATTTTGTAACGATTCGAGCCCGAATTCCGACCCGCTTTACAGGCACCACACACATTGGTACACTAATCACCATCTCAATTGTGTTAACCATAGCCCATCACATGCCTCTCAAAATTCAATGGATTGATTTGACGCTTAGTAGTATTATATGAGTCTTCTATATAGCATAATCAATGCCCACATAATCAATACCCATATCGTACCCCCAGGCTAGCTCGCAAGCATTAAGGCCGAATTTCTGCTCTGATACCATTCTGTAACAATCTGAGCCCGAATTCCGACCCGCTACGCAGACACCATACACTGGCCACTAAACACCGCTTCAATTGGATTAACCACAACCCACCACAGACCTCCAAAATTTCAATTGACGATTTGATTATTAGTAATAGTGTATGAGCCTACTATATATCTCGCCAAATTCTCACATATTTCTGATGTGTGATGTGGGATATCACAATAAAATTGGGGTGGATGATGGACAACTCCAACTCCCTTGGTCGGCTTGGGTTTTGTCCAAGTAATTAAGTGCAACAACTCGTGAACTTAATTTAGTGCATTAGCTCTGATACCACTTTGTAACGCCCCACGGTCCTATTTTCAGGACCCCAAATTTTGGGACGCATTACATAATATAACAAGAACTAATCATCAAGATAACCTCAAAATATTTTATTAGATGAATATTTACCCAAACAAAAATATAAATTATTCATCCCTACTAGTCTAGGGTTATATCTCAGTTGACGTAATTTTTATTACAAAAGCATTCATAACAAACTAACTAATAATCTAGTGCATTAGCTCTGATACCACTTTGTAACGTCCCACGATCCTATTTTCAGGATCCCAAATCTTGGGACGCATTATATAATCTAACAAGAACTAATCATCAAGATAACTTCAAAATATTTTATTAGATAAATATTTATCCAAACAAAAATATAATTATTCATCCCTACTAATCTAGGGTTATATATCTGTTGACATAATATTTATTACAAAATATTATTAACAAACTAACTAATAATCTTCGAACTTTCAACTAGCTAACCCTAGTATTCGTCCAACTGTCTCATCTGGAAGGTAGAGAAGAAAAGAAAGGAGTGAGCGAACAATGCTCAGTAAGATTATATACGAACCTCTTCGGGTACTAAAAATAGGTGAGCGCAAAAAAATGACCCGTAACGAATGATTTTCGAGAATACAATATAACGAACGAAACGAAATAAATTCAAGTATGAAATTTAACAAACATAAATCTGAATCAATACTAAATGAATAATCAAATGTTCACATATAGCATGATCATACAAGCGATCCAAATCAAGATACCCCCATACTCCGTGTTGTTTAACTTAATGTGATCATGCGAAGTGAAAAGTGATATCGAACAACAAATTTAGATTTTATTAACGAATAATAAAATTGAGAGTGAATAATAATTTGAGGTTTTCTAACGAATATAATTTAGATGCAAATAATCAATAACGCGAATCTTTAAAATTCGAGAATTGTTATTCACCCCCCACAACATTACTAAATACCCCCGCACTATTAAATTTATTCAAAACTTCATATTTTCCGAGCAACCATTTCTTCATCATTCGCAAATCAAGAAAATAAATGCCCATCTAAACCACAGTCATATCCCCTAGCTAAATTCTATCTCATGTTTCCTCATCTTTGACCATACACGCAATCGAGGATGAAAGAACTATAAGGAAAATCAAGGTTTTTTTTTTGTTCGATAAAAGCCGACCAAACAATATTATCTTCTTCGATTATCAGTGCCCGAAACATTACTCCTTCTTCGGTCGCCTTTGGCCAAATGTTGTAATTTGTTCGATTTATTAGCCGAGTAATTAGGCTACTGTATATTTTTGTGTATATCCTGTTGTATAGAGATACACTAGGTATATATGGGATAATCTTTGTAAATATGGTAAACCAATCATAGCATAGGAAGACCCCAATCCCTTCCTAACTTACTGCTAGAACCGTGTATATATATATTATTGTATCTTTTATGGAATTCAGATCAAGGGAAAATTCTCCATTCATACTTTTCTCTTCTGCTGCATAATCTTACATGGTATCAGCCTAATTTCGATCCAGAAATTAGAACGATTCTTATTCTCTTTCTCTCTTTTCCTTCGCAAAATGTCCACCCCAACCACTGAATCCGTCTCTTCTGCCCACATGAGTCATACACTGGCTGTTTCCTCTCTTCCTGTGTTCTACAACCCTAACGCCATTATGGGACAAACATATCTTACCAAAGAGAATTATGTCAATTGGAGCACCTTGTTCAAAACCCTACTCCGCACTCACAAGCTTCTTTTCATAATCGATCCCTCCCAACCAGCAGCTAAACTCGCTGATGGATCTGATAACCCGCAGCATGAGTTATGGGTTTCTGGCACCGACATGGTATGTGGCTGGATCAAGGGAACGGTCACGCCAGCGGTTCAGCCCTATCTAAACTCTTGTGACACTGCTCCAAAAGCCTGGGCTGTTCTTGCCAAGCGGTTTGGAGCCACATCCGCTCTCCAGATTGAAAATCTCAAGGAGAAACTGCATGATTTAAAGAAGGCATCCGACACCTCTATTGCGGATTACCTTCTTCGTGCCACCACTATTTCAGATGCTCTCACGGCAGCGGGAGCACCAGTGGATGATAATATTCTTATTCAACGGGTTTTGGGTGGTCTTGGTCCGGAATTTAAGGAATTTCTCACGTCAACGGCTGCAATTCATGCTAGACAGCCTCTCACACTCGATGAAATGTCTGAATTGCTTCTCAAGGAGGAGACTTTACAACTAAAGTTTGCTGTGCCGGTCCAACAGTCTACTGCACTTATTGGCGAGAAACAACCCACATTGGCACACCGTGGTGGTAGTAATAATAGTGGTTCGCGTGGTCGTGGCAATAACAATAATGGACGACATCGCCAAAATGGAAATCGTGGTAATGGTAATTGGCAGGGGCAGTCTTATCGAAATCAGAATAATGGCCAGTCTTATGGAAATCAGAGTAGTGGCCGTGGTCAACATGGCAACAGGGGCCGTGGCAATGGTGCACAACGTGGTGGTACATCTGGTCGCGGTCGTGGTATTCTTCCTACTCCACCCTATTTTGGCCAGCAGCTGGACAGTGATGTGATTTGTCAGTGGTGTTATCAGCCGGGACATAATGCTCGTGGCTGTCCGGACAACACTGCAGCTGCTGCTTATTACTCTCAACCATATGTTTTGGACTCCGGGGCGACAAATCATATGACGGCAGATCCTTCCTCCTTCTCCGATTATCAGCCGTATTCAGGTAAAAATACAGTTGTTTTTGGTAATGGTTCTAAGTTGCATATATCACATGTTGGAAATTCATCTTTACATCTTAATAATCGTTCTTTCCGTATGCGTAATGTCCTTTACATTCCCAAACTTCATAAACCACTTCTTTCTATTCGTCAATTTTCTAAAGATAACGATTGTTATTTTGAACTTGACTCGTGTGGTTTTCGTATTAAGGACAATCGTACGAGGGAGACGCTTATCTCTGGCAATAATTCTGGCGGCTTGTACGAGCTTTCCTTCAGTTCGGCGTCACCTACCAGTCCCATTGCTCTTCTTGGAGAAAGATCGAGTCCGGAGGTTTGGCATGCTCGTTTAGGCCATCCCTCCACCCCTATCCTTACGGTTTTGTGTCAACGGTCGGGCTTGCCGTTAAGTAGTAAAATAAGTGAACAACAATGTTGTCATGTTTGCCCTTTAGGAAAATCTAGTAAGCTACCGTTTTATCTTAGGACTTTTAATGCATTAAAGCCTCTTGATATGTTACATTTGGATATTTGGGGCCCTGCTCCTGTTCAATCAATGAATGGTCATCGTTTTTATTTATCTATAGTTGATGATTTTTCTCGTTATGTATGGCTTTTCCCATTATTTCACAAATCTGATGTTACACATACTTTTGCTACGTTTAAAACTCAGATTGAAAATCAACTATCTCGTCGCATATCTTCCATTCACACTGTCAAAACAGTCCAAACAAATGGTGGGGGTGAATTTACTAGCCGAGTCTTTACTTCTTTCCTTCAAAAATTCGGTATAAAGCATCAACTTACTTGTGCTTATACACCTCAGCAAAATGGTGTTGTTGAACGCAAACATCGTCACATCGTTGAAACTGGTTTATGCCTTCTATCCAAAGCAAAACTTCCCTTCAAGTTTTGGTTAGAAGCATTTAATACTGCTGTATATCTTATTAACCGGTTGCCCATGCGTCAACATAAATTTGTCTCTCCATATGAACGATTGCTGTTGCGTAAACCTGACTATCGCACTTTAAAAGTATTTGGGTGTTCTTGTTTTCCACATGTGGTATCTACTAATGCTCATAAACTTATGCCAAAGTCAATACACTGTATTTTTCTCGGATATGATAATTTGCGAAAAGGTTACAGGTGTATGGATTTACAAAATAACAAAGTTTATATATCTCGCCATGTGGTGTTTGATGAGTTTCATTTTCCATGGAAAACAAGCAGTACAAACAATAATCTTTCAGGTACGTCTCAATCGGCTCAAATACAAGCAGCCTCAATGGATTGCTCACATGTACCTGCAGTGGCACAACATCCTAATACTCATGGTCTAGCTTCCATTCCTCCGGCGTCCTCCTGTTTGCCAAATGCACCTCAGCCCAAGCCAAGTCGAGCTGGTCGTCACTTGGACATTGGCCCAATTCCTCTTCAGTTCCCAGACTCTCCTGTACCCACCAGCCCAACTGCTACTCCCTTGCAGCTCAGTGCAAATCTTCCGACTTCACTTGCTGGGCCTACTGTTCCCTCAGAGTCTCCAAGTACCAGCAACACCACCATGCATTCTGATACTCCAGATCAGTCTGCTCCAGGTTCAGATTCTTCGAGCAGTTCTTCAGCGGAATCCTCTTTATCTCCTCCTCTTCGCATGAGATCAGTTGGTAGTCTTCTACGTGCAACATCTCCGTACTCGTTACCTGAGAGTTTTTTAGCAGTACAGAAAGACTCCCTTACTTTTGAGCCTCGTACGTTCAAACAAGCTTCCAACTACCCACATTGGCAAGCTGCTATGAACGAAGAAATCTCTGCTCTCCATAAGAATCACACATGGTCCTTGGTTCCGTCTCACCCATCTATGAATGTTGTTGGATGTCGTTGGATTTATAGAGTTAAGCGAAAAGCCGATGGATCTATCGAACGTCACAAAGCTCGGCTCGTGGCTCAGGGTTTCACTCAGCAAGCAGGGCTTGACTATGATGAAACCTTTAGCCCCGTTGTTAAGCCTTCTACAATTCGTATTGTCCTAGCTGTTGCCCACTCTCGACATTGGGACATCAAACAACTAGACGTACGTAACGCTTTTCTTAATGGGGTTATACAGGAAGAAGTATATATGAAGCAGCCTCCGGGATTTATTAACCCGAAAGCTCCCACTCATGTGTGTAAACTTAGGAAGGCACTTTATGGACTCAAGCAGTCCCCCCGTGCTTGGTTTCAGCGTCTACACGGATTTTTACTTCAACATGGGTTTCTCAATAGTCGATCTGACTCTTCCCTGTTTATTCGACATTCCAAGGGTTCCACTATTGTTATTCTTGTGTACGTGGATGATATTATAATCACTGGCTCATCTTCCGCAGATATTGATTCAGTGATTGATAATATATGCACTACTTTCGATAGTCGTAGATTGGGTGATCTCAGTTTTTTCCTTGGTATTGAGGCTACTCGGACAAAAACTACCCTAAATCTTCGACAGACTCGTTATGCACTTGATCTCCTTGATAGGTTTCACATGTCAGATTGCAAACCTATGACCACTCCTACGGTTCCACACTCTCGGCTATCTAGCCATGACGGAGATATTCTATCAGATGCTACAGAATTTAGAAGCCTAGTTTGTGAGGACCCCGACCCGGAACCTACACGTGTCCCAAGCTGGAGCGTCCTCAAACTAACCCAAATATCAAAAACTTTTAAAATCTTTATTTAAAACTTTCAAAATAAATATAAGTATTATAACCATTTTCAAAATAAGTCTACACCTTTTCACAACGGAGAAATAGTTGACTAACTTAGAAAGTACGAAACTGTTAGTTACAAAAAGACATCGGTTATAACAATGAATGAAGATTAAATAATACAATTCCCATAAATGATTTATACTAAAGTACATTTTCTATACCAATCAAATCAACCCGACAATCCCCAAAATATAACCTCCAAACTCCTTACCGCCCTTACTTGGCCGGTCCACCTGTCTCGGAATCTAAAACAGTAAAGGGAGAGGGGTGAGAATAAATCTCAGCAAGCTATTATGAATGCAGCAATATGCCATATAAGATGCAACACATAACAAGTTGCACATAACACGTTGGAAAAGCTGTAAACACCTTACATTACCTTGGTTTACCTTTTCCCGTCTGGACAGTAGTCGTACAACATTGGGTATAATAATACTCCAATCTTACAGTGAAGCCGCTTAAGCAATACTCACGTCTTATAAGACCCGTTTTTCAGTGGAACCAAATAAGACAAGAGCAACTCTGTAAGGCTTTTGGCTCACTACAGATGCTATACCCCAAACCGTGGCTACGTAAGGGGATTTGCCACAGTATAACATAATCCGATCACATTAGGTCACACTTCCCTAATTGATCGTATTATGTTATACCCCAAATGTCACCGACTCACACATAATCAAGCACATAATAGATACTTGAATAAATCCACAAAGGGGATAAACAACATAGCAACATGGTAAAATATACTCATGCTCAACCAACATCATAGTGCAACGTTTCTTTAATACACTATGCATAAATAAGCAATATAGCCACATGGTAAAATATACTCATGTTCAACAATAATCGTAGTGCGGCGTTTATGTAATACACTAAGCATAATCCAATCCATGAATAGGTGCTCGAGTAAGATAATGAGATATCAACAACCTATCTTACTTAGTCATTATACGACAATATATGATCTCTATAAGGGTCCAAGTTATCTCTACCAAGTTGGTGTCACCTTTAACAAACTGTCAAATGATTTCTAAGTCGAAGGTAGAGTGCTTCCATATTTCCATTTAAACCCAATTAAGGTACCATTAAGTAACACAATTGCTCTAAGTATAACTTAGGTTAAAAGGATTAATTCATATCCGAAAAGGTTAGGTTCCAAACTTTATATTGGTTAAGGATCATGCTAGGAGGTTACTAATGAAAATTCAAATAAACAGGAGCTAGGCCAATTTCGCCAACCTGGGCGACCGCCCATAACCTTCGGGCGACCGCCCAAGAGGGTTTTCTAAGCATCCTAATTTCTGTCACGATGGGCGGTCGCTCATCACCACTGGGCGACCGCCCAAGACCCCATCCGCCAACTCCAATTCCAAACCCTTGTTTACTTAGGTTCTTCTTTCCCTTTTTACATCTTCTTAACTTTCATAATCTCCCTCAAGAATTTCCAAATTTTACAAATTCATTCTAATTCCTTTAAACCAAAATAACATAACCTAGACTTTTATTACAAGATTTTCAACCCATTTTATCAACTCATTTCAAGTAAATCTTCTAAAATTAATTCAACCCATTTCTTTCATTTAAATCAACTTCTTAGAAGCAAGAGCCTCATTTTAATTCATTTAAATTCAAAGTGATCTAAACCTAGATTTATTACCACTTGATTTTCCACCCACTTTACTACCATTTTCAAGATTTAACATTCCAAATCTAACTCCACCCATTTCTTATACTTCCAAATTTACTTCCATCAACAATAATATCATACTATGTTATTTACCCATTTCTTAACTTCAAAGAAGATTCCAACCATTTTAAACTAGTTCCTTCCATTTCTTTCATTATTTAACACTTCCAAGAACACCCACATTTCCTTATGATCTAAATCAATTCCTTCCCTCCAAGAGAGTTACCAAAGCATCCTATGAGCATTTTAACAACAATAACAACAATAATTATCTCATGAACAATTAGAGAAGAGAAGGGTCATAATAACTCACCTTAAAAATAGGAGATGGATTTAAGACTTTCTTAGCTTGATGAACTCCTCTTGGTCTCCCGATTCCAAAAGTGCTCTCGGATCTAAAAATGGTGAAGATTCGAACTTGGAAGGAGCTTGAGAAGAGGTTTTCTCAAATGGGTTTCCATGGATGGAAGGTTGAGAGAGAAAGTGAAGAGGAAGAAGATGAAGAAGGAGGGAGGAGTATGAATATGGTCAAGAGAGAGGGGGGGGGCCGGTCCATAAAGAGGGAGGGTTTTGGGGATTTTGTCCCCCACTCAAAAATCCCCTACAACAAATCTTTCCCCAATTTAAAATAATTTTCCCAACCAACAACATTTTATTTGTCCATTTTATTACCACTCCATTCTAATACTTTATTTATTTCTAATTATTATTTTTCCCCTAGAACATTATTTATTTCTTTATCATTTTATTCTAATATAAGAAATTTAAAGATATAAAATAAACACATAAGGTTGATATTAATATTAAAAGTATATAATGTTATATTAAAATTGTGCCTAGGGTTAGGGTCGTTACACTCACTCCCCCTTAAAGAAAATTCGTCCCGAATTTGACCGTCACTTACCTACTAGATCAACCCGCCCCGGTTACTTATGTATGCCTCGTACCTCAATTCCCAATTAGTTCCTTCATATCTATGATTCCTTTCCAAGGTTTCTAATTTTACTAATGATACGATATTACAACTTAATGTCACCAAATACATTACGATTTTACATTAAGACTTCAAATACTCTATAAGCTTCTCCAAGTCACTCCAACAATTTAGAGATCGATATTTTCTTCCCAAACTATGCCTCATACTCTGGTTTTTATCTCAATGTTAGAAGGATAACTACTATTATGCGCACTCAACCCTCGGTAACCATACGTACTATTGACTCACTAACATCCCTTGTACATGCCCGTAGCCTATTCTCAATAATAAGTAATGATTCCTCAAATTTTCACAAGGTTAAATTTAATAGCCTTCCTACACTCCAAAAGGGTCTTCCCAAATGAATGACTATCCAATCTTTTTAATACTATGGGGTTTATACAATCAAACTATCCCCTAACATATGTGAGGACCGTAATAATAACATCTCATCAAGCTATATATATAACGAGTAGAAAATACAATTCAACTTTCTATAATGACCAACATACCCTTCTTTACTTTCAATGTAACTCAATCACAATATCTATAGTGATAATACTCTCAAGTTCAACCTAGAACTCTAAATATTTTAATAAACCTTCTAACGTCAACATTCTATTATCACCATTCAATGTTCCAATTATGTTCAGCCTAGTGATAAATCAATATTCAAATCAAATGGTTGGCCGCCCACAACGGAGCCGATCCAACTCCAATACAAAACCAAGTCTACCGCGACTTCCACATTAATAATTCCACAATTTATCAATTATTTCTCGGATCAAAACTTCTAATACAATTAATCACTATAGGGAACTAGGTTGCTTTTCTACTTGCTTCCGTACGAACTATAACTTTAAAGTAACATGTCTTTCGAAAATTTACAACATTTTTCGTAATTTCAAATGATAATATAAGAAGAGATTCAAAGAGGCCCGAATGGTTTACTTAATTAAAACCAGCCCATACCAGTTTTAATTACCTAAGCCACTCATTAATTTCAACGGATTGATAAGCTAACACAATAACTCGAGTGATTTAATTATCTACAACCGTCCCATACCAGTGGTAGATAGTCAAATTACTCACGTATTTTAATTTACACAAAACGGTTTATCGACCTTATTAATTCAACTATCCCCGAAGGGCACAATTGCTCATACCGAAGTTCGATATACAACCCAAAGTTTTAAAGCACATTTAAAACAATTCTAACATAATATTTTTACTTAGTTGAATTCCTTATAAGAAAACACAATCTCGTAATACTTACTACTATCTTGGATAAATAACACTAAACATTCATTAAGATTATAAACTTGGCAAAGCATCCCCAATTCAATAATTCTTCAAGTTGAATATTCAACGCCTTTACTTAATTTGAGTCATCTATTCCCTACCTTTGATACTGGTATTGTACTTAGCAACAACATATTGTAAACATCTAGTTCCCAATCAAATACCATAATTTCTAAATAAGAAAATATAATTGGAACTCTCATAGATCAATCATTCTCAAATTTCAATTAAACATTACAAGATAATCTAACTTAACTCTCAATAACCATCAACAAACTCAAAATCCGTATAACGTCAATATCTTTCAAGCATCACACTAATCCTTCATATGATTCACGTAACTAAGTCGAACTATAGTATATAATCATCCTAAAGTATCCTGTCTTCCCATAAGATTCATCCTCATTTTCTCAACTAATGATAATCAATTTTCAAAACGAACCATATACATATATTACCAATTTCTCAAGTTGATCCTTTAAGTCACCAATAACTGTATCTATTATACTTCTTCGCATTTACCCTATTTACCTCTCCATAACTAATACACAATCCACAAATCAAAACGGTCATACTATATATAAATGTTGTCTTAAGTATATCCTTAAAGCAAATTTTTCGCTGTAATTGTAACACTGAAAATTTCAACTAATAACCATTGAGTATCCTACTAGTTTCTAAAATCAGCCATACAAATCGCCGCAAGTGCTAACGAATACTTATTCTTCACAGCTTACCTATTTAAGATCTCTATAACCTTATAATTAACCACCAAGTATCATCTTTCCTCAATATAGTACTAATTTACCTTACTGAGAGTCGCTAAGCTAATTATCTCGCTTTATCAAATACTTTCTCAAGATGAATCATCAAGTCCATCATCCCAATTAGTGTCCTCTATCTAGGAATCCGAATACCAAATTAGTACCTTATAGCAACTCAAAATCTCAATATCCCTTGGCATGATACCTGATGAAAACCCATTTTGAAACTCACGTAGAAAACACCACTTAGTCCACTAATAACACATAAGGCAAAGTTATATTAGTTCTATAAGGTCTCGTACTCGCGATATTTTATAACTCAAGTATAATCTCACTTAGACTATCACTTCCAATACTAGTCTCATATACCTAGTCTCTACCACGCGACACCAATGTATAAATACTCACGCACGTCATACAACTATAAACTACTCTTAATTAGGTCATATACCTAACCTCAACTAAGAGTTCGCAAATTCATTTACCACCGTACATGAGATAACTTAAGTGTATTTTAAATCAAACATATCGCACAACCCAAATAACCTTCACATTCCTTAGGTCAGACTTTCGACATTTACGCATTATGTGACATAATATCAATTAATAATTTATCCGACTCAATTACACTCAGTAGGTAAATCAAACGTAGATAAGAAGACTCGCTTCTTGCGATACCCTCCTCAAACACAACAACTACTCAAATAATTCAGTTAATATAACGATGATCTCACGGATTGGTAACTCGACCAAATCCACCGGCAATACATGCCCACTTAATCACAACTACTAAGATAATTAAGGATGATTCGAGGTACGACCCCATAGAGTAGAACCTCCAAAGCACATAAAACAACTTTTAGGCCAATTATGCACATAAAGATGAAATGTAATGCCACATGAGAACGAATGCACGAGGATTTATAAAAGTATGAACCCTAATTCCTGAGACAGGTAAAATACCTCAAATGATGGTGGGGAAATCTATCTTTCCATAACTCACCCTTCCTTGATTCCTGCTGGTCAATATCATTTTCTCGTCTTTCAACAAATTCCCGCATAATACTCTCGACGTAAGTTACCACAGCACTCACTCGCCTAGACTCTACCCCGAGAATTCTAACCGAGCTCGATACCAACCGCAGGACCCCGACCCTAACCTACACGTGTCCCAAGCTGGAGCGTCCTCAAACTAACCCAAATATCAAAAACTTTTAAAATCTTTATTTAAAACTTTCAAAATAAATATAAGTATTATAACCATTTTCAAAATAAGTCTACACCTTTTCACAACGGAGAAATAGTTGACTAATCTTAGAAAGTACGAAACTGTTAGTTACAAAAAGACATCGGTTATAACAATGAATGAAGATTAAATAATACAATTCCCATAAATGATTTATACTAAAGTACATTTTCTATACCAATCAAATCAACCCGACAATCCCCAAAATATAACCTCCAAACTCCTTACCGCCCTTACCTTGGCCGGTCCAATTGTCTCAATCTAAAACAAGAAAGGGAGAGGTGAGAATAAATCTCAAAGCAGCTATTATGAATGCAAAGAATATGCCATATAAGATGCAACACATAACAAGTTGCACATAACACGTTGGAAAAGCTGTAAACACCTTTACATTACCTTGGTTTACCTTTTCCCGCCCGAAAAGAGTCGCATACAACATTGGGTATAATAATACTCCAATCTTACAGCCGCTTAAGCAATACTCACGCCTTATAAGACCCGTTTTTCTGTGGAACCAAATAAGACAAAGAGCAACTCTGTAAGGCTTTTGGCTCACTATGTATGCTATACCCCAAACCGTGGCCACGTAAGGGGATTTGTCAGCAGTATAACATAATCCGATCACATTAGGTCACACTTCCCTAATTGATCGTATTATGTTATACCCCCAATGTCAGCTGACTCACACATAATCAAGCACATAATAGATACTTGAATAAATCCACAAAGGGGATAAACAACATAGCAACATGGTAAAATATACTCATGCTCAACCAACATCATAGTGCAACGTTTTTCTTTAATACACTATGATAAATAAGCAATATAGCCACATGGTAAAATATACTCATGTTCAACAATAATCGAGTGCAAAGATTTATGTAATACACTAAGCATAATCCAATCCATGAATAGGTGCTCGAGTAAGATAATGAGATATCAACAACCTATCTTACTTAGTCATTATACGACAATATATGATCTTTATAAGGGTCCAAGTTATCTCTACCAAGTTGGTGTCACCTTTAACAAACTGTCAAATGATTTCTAAGTCGAAGGTAGAGTGCTTCCATATTTCCATTTAAACCCAATTAAGGTACCATTAAGTAACACAATTGCTCTAAGTATAACTTAGGTTAAAAGGATTAATTCATATCCGAAAAGGTTAGGTTCCAAACTTTCTCTTTGTTAAGGATCATTCTAGTAGGTTACTAATGAAAATTCAAATAAACAGGAGCTAGGCCAATTTCGCCAACCCGGGCGGCCGCCCATAACCTCGGGCGACCGCCCAAGAGGGTTTTCTAAGCATCCTAATTTCGTCACGATGGCCGGCGGTCGCCATCACCACTTCGGGCGACCGCCCAAGACCCCAGTCCGGCCAACTCCAATTCCAAACCCTTGTTTACTTAGGTTCTTCTTTCCCTTTTTACATCTTCTTAACTTTCATAATCTCCCTCAAGAATTTCCAAATTTTACAAATTCATTCTAATTCCTTTAAACCAAAATAACATAACCTAGACTTTTATTACAAGATTTTCAACCCATTTTATCAACTCATTTCAAGTAAATCTTCTAAAATTAATTCAACCCATTTCTTTCATTTAAATCAACTTCTTAGAACAAGAGCCTCATTTTAATTCATTTAAATTCAAAGTGATCTAAACCTAGATTTATTACCACTTGATTTTCCACCCACTTTACTACCATTTTCAAGATTTAACATTCCAAATCTAACTCCACCCATTTCTTATACTTCCAAATTTACTTCCATCAACAATAATATCATACTATGTTATTTACCCATTTCTTAACTTCAAAGAAGATTCCAACCATTTTAAACTAGTTCCTTCCATTTCTTTCATTATTTAACACTTCCAAGAACACCCACATTTCCTTATGATCTAAATCAATTCCTTCCCTCCAAGAGAGTTACCAAAGCATCCTATGAAAGCATTTTAACAACAATAACAACAATAATTCTCTCATAAACAATTAGAGAAGAGAAGGGTCATAATAACTCACCTTAAAAATAGGAGATGGATTTAAGACTTTCTTAGCTTGATGAACTCCTCTTGGTCTCCCGATTCCAAAAGTGCTCTCAATCTAAAAATGGTGAAGATTCGAACTTGGAAGGAGCTTGAGAAGAGGTTTTCTCAAATGGGTTTCCATGGATGGAAGGTTGAGAGAGAAAGTGAAGAGGAAGAAGATGAAGAAGGAGGGAGGAGTATGAATATGGTCAAGAGAGAGGGGGGGCCGGTCCATAAGAGGGAGGGTTTTGGGGGATTTTGTCCCCCACTCAAAATCCCCTACAACAAATCTTTTCCCCAATTTAAAATAATTTTCCCAACCAACAACATTTTATTTGTCCATTTTATTACCACTCCATTCTAATACTTTATTTATTTCTAATTATTATTTTTCCCTAGAACATTATTTATTTCTTTATCATTTTATTCTAATATAAGAAATTTAAAGATATAAAATAAACACATAAGGTTGATATTAATATTAAAAGTATATAATGTTATATTAAAATTGTGCCTAGTGGTTAGGGTCGTTACACTCACTCCCCTTAAAGAAAATTCGTCCCGAATTTGACCGTCACTTACCTACTAGATCAACCCGCCTCGGTTACTTATGTATGCCTCGCACCTCAATTCCCAATTAGTTCCTTCATATCTATGATTCCTTTCCAAGGTTTCTAATTTTACTAATGATACGATATTACAACTTAATGTCACCAAATACATTACGATTTTACATTAAGACTTCAAATACTCTATAAGCTTCTCCAAGTCACTCCAACAATTTAGAGATCGATATTTTCTTCCCAAACTATGCCTCATACGGTTTTATCTCAATGTTAGAAGGATAACTACTATTATGCGCACTCAACCCTCGGTAACCATACGTACTATTGACCACTAACATCCCTTGTACATGCCCGTAGCCTATTCTCAATAATAAGTAATGATTCCTCAAATTTTCACAAGGTTAAATTTAATAGCCTTCCTACACTCCAAAAGGGTCTTCCCAAATGAATGACTATCCAATCTTTTTAATACTATGGGGTTTATACAATCAAACTATCCCCTAACATATGTGAGGACTGTAATAATAACATCTCATCAAGCTATATATATAACGAGTAGAAAATACAATTCAACTTTCTATAAATGTATCAACATACCCTTCTTTACTTTCAATGTAACTCTCAATCACAATATCTATAGTGATAATACTCTCAAGTTCAACCTAGAACTCTAAATATTTTAATAAACCTTCTAACGTCAACATTCTATTATCACCATTCAATGTTCCAATTATGTTCAAAGCCTAGGCGATAAATCAATATTCAAATCAAATGGTTGGCCGCCCACAACGGAGCCGATCCAACTCCAATACAAAACCAAGTCTAATGCGACTTCCACATTAATAATTCCACAATTTATCAATTATTTCTCGGATCAAAACTTCTAATACAATTAATCACTATAGGGGAACTAGGTTGCTTTTCTACTTGCTTACTGCATACGAACTATAACTTTAAAGTAACATGTCTTTCGAAAATTTACAACATTTTCGTAATTTCAAATGATAATATAAGAAGAGATCCAAAGAGACCTTAATGGTTTACTTCTTAATTAAAACCGCCCATACCAGCTTTTAATTAACTAAACCACTCGTAAATTTCAAAGGATTGATAAGCTAACAAAAATAACTCGAGTGATTTAATTATCTACAACCGTCCCATACCAGGGTAGATAGTCAAATTACTCACGTATTTTAATTTACACAAAAACTAAGCATCGACCTTATTAAATCAACTACCCCCGAAGGGCACAATTGCTCATACCGAAGTTCGATATACAACCCAAAGTTTTAAAGCACATTTAAAACAATTCTAACATAATATTTTTACTTAGTTGAATTCCTTATAAGAAAACACAATCTCGTAATACTTACTACTATCTTGGATAAATAACACTAAACATTCATTAAGATTATAAACTTGGCAAAGCATCCCCAATTCAATAATTCTTCAAGTTGAATATTCAACGCCTTTACTTAATTTGAGTCATCTATTCCTACCTTTGATACTGGTATTGTACTTAGCAACAACATATTGTAAACATCTCAGTTCCCAATCAAATACCATAATTTCTAAATAAGAAAATATAATTGGAACTCTCATAGATCAATCATTCTCAAATTTCAATTAAACATTACAAGATAATCTAACTTAACTTCTCAATAACCATCAACAAACTCAAAATCCGTATAACGTCAATATCTTTCAAGCATCACACTAATCCTTCATATGATTCACGTAACTCAAGTCGAACTATAGTATATAATCATCCTAAAGTATCCGTCTTCCAATAAGATTCATCCTCATTTTCTCAACTAATGATAATCAATTTTCAAAACGAACCATATACATATATTACCAATTTCAAGTTGATCCTTTAAGTCACCAATAATCGTATCTATTATACTTCTTCGCATTCACCCTATTTACCTCTCCATAACTAATACACAATCCACAAATCAAAACGGTCATACTATATATAAATGTTGTCTTAAGTATATCCTTAAAGCAAATTTTTCGGTGAATTGTAACACTCCGAAAATTTCAACTAATAACCATTGAGTATCCTACTAGTTTCTAAAATCAATCATACAAATCGTCAGCGAAGTGCTAACGAATACTTATTCTTCACAGCTTACCTATTTAAGATCTCTATAACCTTATAATTAACCACCAAGTATCATCTTTCCTCAATATAGTACTAATTTACCTTACTGAGAGTCGCTAAGCTAATTATCTGCTTTATCAAATACTTTCTCAAGATGAATCATCAAGTCCATCATCCCAATTAGTGTCCTCTATCTAGGAATCCGAATACCAAATTAGTACCTTATAGCAACTCAAAATCTCAATATCCTGGTATGATACCTGATGAAAACCCATTTTGAAACTCACGTAGAAAACACCACTTAGTCCACTAATAACACATAAGGCAAAGTTATATTAGTTCTATAAGGTCTCGTACTCGCGATATTTTATAACTCATATAATCTCACTTAGACTATCACTTCCAATACTAGTCTCATATACCTAGTCTCTACCACGCGACACCAATGTATAAATACTCACGCACGTTATACAACTATAAACTACTCTTAATTAGGTCATATACCTAACCTCTACTAAGAGTTCGCAAATTCATTTACCAGTACATGAGATAACTTAAGTGTATTTTAAATCAAACATATCGCACAACCCAAATAACCTTCACATTCCTTAGGTCAGACTTTCGACATTTACGCATATGTGACATAATATCAATTAATAATTTATCCGACTCAATTACACACGGAGGTAAATCAAACGTAGATAAGGAGACTCGCTTCTTGCGACAGCCCTCCTCAAACACAACAACTACTCAAATAATTCAGTGTTAATATAACGATGATTCACTGGATTGGTAACTCGACCAAATCCACCGGCAATACATGCCCACTTAACCACAACTACTAAGATAATTAAGGATGATTCGAGGTACGACTCCATAGGAGTAGAACCTCCAAAGACATAAAACAACTTTTAGGCCAATTATGCACATAAAGATGAAATGTAATGCCACATGAGAACGAATGCACGAGGATTTATAAAAGTATGAACCCTAATTCCCAGAGAGACAGTAAAATACCTCAAATGATGGTGGGGAAATCTATCTTTCCATAACTCACCCTTCCTTGATTCCTGCTGGTCAATATCATTTTCTCGTCTTTGAACAAATTCCTGCATAATACTCTCGACGTAAGTTACCACACACTCTCACTCAGCTAGACTCTACCCCGAGAATTCTAACCGAGCTCTGATACCAACTGTGAGGACCCCGACCCGAACCTACACGTGTCCCAAGCTGGAGCGTCCTCAAACTAACCCAAATATCAAAAACTTTTAAAATCTTTATTTAAAACTTTCAAAATAAATATAAGTATTATAACCATTTTCAAAATAAGTCTACACCTTTTCACAACGGAGAAATAGTTGACTAACTTAGAAAGTACGAAACTGTTAGTTACAAAAAGACATCGGTTATAACAATGAATGAAGATTAAATAATACAATTCCCATAAATGATTTATACTAAAGTACATTTTCTATACCAATCAAATCAACCCGACAATCCCCAAAATATAACCTCCAAACTCCTTACCGCCCTTACTTGGCAAACGGTCCACCCTCTCTCAGAATCTAAAGACAAGAAAGGGAGAGGGTGAGAATAAATCTCGTGAAGCTATCTATGAATGCAGCAATATGCCATATAAGATTGAGCAACACAGTAACAAGTTGCACGTAACACGTTGGAAAAGTCAGAACACCTTCACATTACCTTGGTTTACCTTTTCCACGTCCCTAACAAATTTGTTGAGTCGTGCAACATTATATAATAATGCTCCAATCTTGCAGTCTAGCCGCTTAAGCAATATGCTTCACGTCTTTATAAGACCCGTAATTCTTCAAGGAGACCAAATGGGCAGACAAGAGCAACTACGTAAGGCTTTTGGGCTCACTACCAATCCTATACCCCCAAAACCGTGGGCAGCGTGAAGGGGGCAACCGGCACAGGTATAACATAATCCGATCACATTAGGTCACACTTCCACTGGTGATCATATTATGTTATACCCCAAATGTCAGTGACTTCACACATAATCAAGCGCATAATCAGGAAATACTTGAATAAATCCTGAAAGGGGATAAACGACATATGCAAGGCATGATAATAAATATACTCATGCTCAACCAACATCATATAGTGCAAGCGATTTCTTTAACTACACTATGCATAAATAAGCAATATAAGCCACATGGTAAAAATATACTCATGTTCAACAATAATCAAGTCCAGCATTTATGTAATACACTCAGCGTAATCCAATACCATGAATGAGGTGCTCAAAGGAGTAAGATAAGTGAGATATCAACAACCTATCTTACTTAGTCATTATACGACAATATATATGATCTCTATAAGGTCCAAGTTATCTCTGCCAAGATTGGTGTCACCTTTAACAATCCTCCAAATGATTTTCTACGTCGAAGGTAGAGCTGCTTCCAGTATTTCCATTTAGAACCCAATTAAGGTACCATTAAGTAACACAATTGCTCTAAGTATAACATTAGGTTAGAAAGGTTTAATTCATATCCCGAAAAGGTTAGGTTCCAAACTTTATATTGGTTAAGGATCATGCTAGGGAGGTTACTAATGAAAATTCAGCGAAAGGCGAGGAGCTAGGCCAGTGCTGCAACACTGGCTGACCATGCGGGCAACCTGGGCGAGGCCGCCCAGGAGGTTTTTCTAAGCATGTAATTCTGTCACGATGGGCGGTCAGCTCAGTCACCCCACTTGGGGCGACCGCCCAAGACCCCGATGCGAAGCCCCAACTCAATTCCAAACCCTTGTTTACTTAGGTTCTTCTTTGCCTTTTTACATCTTCTTAACGCTTTCATAGATCTCCCTCAAGAATTTCCAAATTTTACAAATTCATTTCTAATTCCTTTAAACCAAAATAACATAACCTAGACTTTTTATTACAAGATTTTCAACCCATTTTATCAACTCATTTTTCAAGTAAATCTTCTAAAATTAATTCAACCCATTTCTTTCATTTAAATCAACTTCTTAGAGCAAGAGCCTCATTTTAATTCATTTAAATTCAAAAAGTGATCTAAACCTAGATTTATTACCACTTGATTTTCATACTTCCAGCTTTACTACCATTTTGCAAAGATTTAACATTCCAAATCCTAACTCCACTTCCATTTCTTATACTTCCAAATTTACTTCCATCGACAATAATATTCAATTTACTATGTTATTTACCCATTTCTTAACTTCAAAGAAGATTCCAACCATTTTAAACTGAGTTCCTTCCGTTTCTTTCATTATTTAACACTTCCAAGAACACCCACATTTCCTTATGATCTAAATCAATTCCTTCCCTCAAGAGAGTTACCAAAGCATCCTATGAGCATTTTAAGCAACAATAACAACAATAATTATCTCATGAACAATTAGAGAGAGAGAAGAGGTCATAATAACTCACCTTAAAAATATAGGAGATGGATTTAAGACTTTCTTAGCTTGTGATGAACTCCTACTTGGTCTCCCGATTCCAAAAAAGTGCTCTCGGATCTAAAAATGGTGAAGATTCGAACTTGGAAGGAGGAGGCTTGAGAAGAGGTTTTGCCGAATGGGTTTCCCGTGGATGGAAGGTTGAGAGAGAAAGTGAAGAGGAAGAAGATGAAGAAGGAGGGAGGAGTATGAATATGGTCAAGAGAGAGAGGGTAGGTCCGTAAGAAGGAGGGTTTTTAGGGATTTTGTCCCCCACTCAAAAATCCCCTACAACAAATCTTTCCCCAGTTTAAAATAATTTTCCCGGCCAATGACATTTTATTTGTCCATTTTATTACCACTCCATTCTAATACTTTATTTATTTCTAATTATTATTTTTCCCCTAGAACATTATTTATTTCTTTATCATTTTATTCTAATATAAGAAATTTAAAGATATAAAATAAACACGTAAGGTTGATATTAATATTA